>JAGDQP010021248.1:18527-32016 GCA_022664845.1 Lepisma saccharinum | reverse complement strand
AAACTTACTTGCTTCCGATGACAATACAATATTCAATCATTAGATATACGATAGAATAATCCAGTTGACTGTAATTAATTAATAAAATAATTGGAAATTATCCTTAAATGCACGCAACGTCACATCTATTGTGTGAAAGTTTTGGTTGCCTATGTCGTAGGGAGTTTCATATTCATCATAAAAAAAATATATACATAAAAAATTATACATAGGATATTATACATAAAAAAAATAATTGAAAAAGGATTTTAAAAAACACGATTTTAAAGATGAACTAGAAAGTAAAAACTAATAAATTGAATTAATCTTACGAATCGGAAAAGCGTGGGTGCTCTTGGCTTACCTTATCATATTATCCTAATATGTAAGAGCACCCACGCTGTATTTTCCGATTCATAAGATTAATTCAGTTTATTATTTTTTAGTTTTTAGTGCATCTTAAAAAAGCGTTGTTTTTTTTTTAAAAAAAAATCCTTTTTCAATAATATTTTTTCAGTAAAAGAGACCGTCACTGCCCGGTTAGATGACAGTGATTACGTTTATCATTTGTACTCATACGCAAAGTCGTCTTATCTGCGCTTATTTCTATTCACATTTACTCCAGAGAATGTCTGGGAATCCCCTATTTCCTTTGGGCCATCTCTTGCGCATCCATTGCATAAATTGGAATATGCAGTTTTGGGTAGAACAGGTCTCAAATCTTTGAGGGTGTCATGTCATCTCAGTTCTGCTCTTAATGATATTGGAATTATCAAGCTTTAGAGTTCCATTTTCTCACACGGAATCCTTATAGTGCCGAAACGAAGCATTTGTGCATCCTCGATGGCCTATACTTTTTTCTCATATAAGAAATTTCGTGAGGAAGGTATGTCGATGTTTTGCAACACCCTGTATATACATATTCAGTGCTCGAAGGGGGGGGGGGTTACGACGGGGCATACCGTGGAGGGGCCATCTTTTTCATTTTGGATTTATCGCACCCGTATCTTTTTATTAATATGAGCTTTCCTTCACTTTCAATAATCAATCACCGTCACTAGGCACAAACGTACCCTTATCTCTTCTGGTCCTCTCCTTCAATCGTTCCCTTACCTTTTCTAACCCACTTCGAGCACGGTATACACAGTCCGGTCCATAAGTTCCTGGACTAGGGCCATTGGAATTAAAATAAGAAGGCTGATATATTTTTTTTAGTTTGTTTATTCAAAATAGGCTCCATTTGAAGCAATACACGAATTTCCGACTTTTTCATGACCTTGGAAAACTCTTCTGCGGGAATCCTGTTCAGTTGGTCGGTGACAGCTTTTTGAATGCAATTTCACCTTGGGTAAAACTTTGGTAAACTTTATTTTTATATGGGTCAATCTAGTAACTTTGGACTTCGGCCCATCACGATTCACCCTTTAGTCATTAAAATCCACACCAATGTCCCTGCCGGGACTCGAGCCCGGGACCTTCGAGTCGTTGGCCTACCACCGTAGACCGCACGGCTACCCGGCCGGCTAACTTCATCTTGGGGAACAGAAAATAACCGGGTTGAGACAGATCTGAAGAGTATGGGGGATGGTGCAAGGTTACGATTTGTTTTTGAGCCAGAAACTGTTCAGTCGTGTCAGTGCATGCGGAACAAATCTTGCGCACACTTTTCGTTTTCTCAAGTCTTCGGTTAGAATTCGTAAAACCACAGTTTTTGGTATATTGAGTGTATGTGCTATTATCTGAGACGTCACTTTTCGATCTTCTTTGAGCATTTTGACTACGGCGGCGATGTTGTCATCGGTTCGGGTTGTGGGCCGACGACTGTGCTCGTCGTCCTTCATTGACTCCCTAGTTTCTCGAAACCGTTTGTGCCACTCAAAAACGGTTGTTCGGCTTAATGTTGTATCACCATAAGCTTTCTGAATCATTGTTAGCGTGTCTGATGCAGAAATATCGGCTTCACAGCAGAATCTAATCGTTGTTCATCCTTCTCATCCATTTCACACTTTGACACAGACTAACAACAGCGGTGTGAATCACGCGTCTTGTCTTCTAAACTACTGAAACTACACTAACGCCAAATTGCACTACTGTTAAGTAGGCCTAGTACTACGTAATCCAATCGTTGTCCCACAAATAGCGTTGGTAGGATAACGGTAAAAAATAATTCTGGAAATGTATTACCTCGCCGTAAATCTCGCACGTAGCTTTCGTCGATAAAGCATGATTACGAAAAAGTAACAGAGAAGAGATAACGTGAAACGGCTAGATATATTAGACCTGATTTACTCCAGGTCCGTCACCAAGCAACATCTTTTGAAGGGGCACCGGTCCTGATAGTTGAGGGATCAGTTGCTTGATTTGATGAAGCATATCAGCCAATACTACGCGAAATTATCACACTGTTATTCAAAACTGATCTACAAGGATGGCATTATTATTTCCAGACATTTAAGATAGCTACAGTTAGGAATAATATACTTGTTTTTCTATTCGAAATAAGTAGATTCGAGACCAGTGTCGGTTTCGATACTAACCTACAGTTTCTGTTGCCAAATCAACATGAAATTTGACTCAACCTGCTTCTTATAATCTGATCAGTGGGGAATCGAAGCCCACATCCTTGGAATTCAATCAGCACTTCCTATCACGTGTATGTGGGAAGATTCTTATATTTGCGTTGATATGTGTAGCATATTTAGTGGAAACTACTTATCTTCTCTAGCTAAAAGGATTTCGCGACTTACGAATAATTCGGGACCCCAGTAAGCTGTTTTTTTAAGCTCAACTGCTTCAAGGCGCCATATTTTGGATTCCGCATTTGGAGTTTGTTCGTCTGTCTCTTACAAGCCAAATATTGTATCGATATTAATAGATGAAAGTTTTCTTTTTATCTTTGTTTTTAGGTTCTTTCATTTCTTTGCGAATGCCTGTTTTTGCTATTGTAGATTTCTTTCTTTTGATCCAGCTTTGTTTTCCTTTTTTGTTTTGTAGACTATATAAAAAAGAGGATTTCATTTTCTCGTGTTTATAGTGCATACAACTTTTGGAAATGTCCTTAACCGTGAGGTTTTAAAAAATCCACATTGGTTACATTGTATTTGTCACTTTTTGCTAAGTATAGCAAGTGATAAATCTGATATTTTTTTTTGTCAGTTCTTTTTAGCGTTTCGCCTAAGCAGCAGGACCTTTCAGACTTCTTTATTCTTCTCGATTTTTCTACTTCTTCTAGCCACGATTGAACAGATGTCGGTGGAGAATCTTTGTTGCACTATTTGTTCTTTTAATTTTTATGTGTAATTCTTTTTGTAAGGAGTTGAGCAGCTCCCTAAATTGTGCCTAAGATGTTTTTGTGCTTTTATATATTAAAACATTCCTATGTTTTTAGGGGAAGTTGGCGGAGTTCAATGGCAGTATCAATTGTTTGTCCCAGGCAGGAATCGACTTAATGATCCCAGAGATTTTGCTGTGTTAGAAAAATATTAAACAAAGAAGTTAATTTGATGGTGTACGTACACTGCTAATTTATGGAAGTGAATACTTCAGTGTTTATTATTACACTATATTTTTATATAGGGAGAGCATACTCTCTCTAAACGCAAACATATCTGGTTTCTTCTTTAATTTTATAAAAAATGGCATGCACTTTCCGAGTCTCACCCGATACGTCTAACAATGCCCTTTCATTATCACAATACGTTAATTCACGTTTGAATATTATTTTGTAATATTTCTCACATAAGAAACTAGTAAAATGAATTTGGAACTTTGTAAGGGATAGTCAAAGGCACCTTTTCTGAAATTTGCTATAGGAAAGTACTTCTAAAACTACGTATAAAGTGCTGATTTTTCGATTCATAACATTCATACATTCGATTCAAAAATAATGGAATGCTATATACTGTATAAAAGCAGACATTTGTATTACCAATAGTATACATTTAAGAACATCTATTCAAAATTATTAAAATTTTATCAAGTATATATTTGACCTTTAATTTTCATACATGTATGCAAAGTATTGGAAGAAAGGCTACGTTTGCCCTCCCGCCCCCTGGCTACGGGCCTGAGAAAAATTGTCTTAGACAGCTTGAAATATTTCGAATGTCCGTAGCTACTAACAGGAAACAAAGTAATAAATACATACAAAAGGACAGTAAGAGCAAAGTCAAGTGACCATCAATGGTCCTTCTTGAGCTGTGTTTTTAATTCTTTTTAATCTTGAAACTTAATAGCAAAATCCACAAAGTCTAGAGGTCCGACATCTACGTGACATACACTTTGCAGCAGCTGTTGTTTTCCACACGTTTTCAAGTATTAGCAAGTAGAAATGATTCAAGTCTAGAAGTGATGAACAATAACACAATTTCTGTACACGGTAGGAAAACAGTTTCTTAAAATTAAGAAAGAAGTTCTTACTGTGCATCGAGAAAAGTCATGTATATGAGATATCAACATTCTTATTTAATTTAAAATAAGCACATGCCGGTTTGGAAATAAGACCAATGAGCTCATTTCCATTTTGGGCCAGAACTTTTTTGATGGCCTGAAGTCTATAAAAAATTAAAAATAAAGAACTTTTTATATCTAAACGGCAGTGGTATATAAATTGATAGTCTTTGCTTGATAATGAACATTGCTATTAATAACAGTAAGCTCAAGGCTATTTTAGAACCAGATTTCAAGGCGTAAAATGCTAATATCCTGGTGAGGAGATAAGAAACGAATAATGGGACCTTGCACAAGGTTCCTTGCCTGTATGCACGAAGAGACAGGTATTCTGTAAGGAATTATGAGACGTGTCTAGCCGGAGATTTCTATTAACAAAAATGAACTCTCCTCAAAAATAAACGCTGCTCGAGTCCCCTCGCTGATTGCTTGTGCGCTTCGCACTTCACCCCGCTTGGTAGCCTAGACTCCTCTCACAGATCGACACAACTCGAAACTGAATAGTAATACTATCTGATTTTTTTAGTGCAGATTAACTCATAAGTAATATTTAATGCCATTCGTGGAAAAAAAAAGTTTTAAGTGCCTTGAGTTTTTCGGCGTAGATCCTATAGAACGGAAAGTTCATCAGACACACACAACTTACTGAGTATAGAGTATTAATACTGTTGTTTACTATGAAATTATCTGGATATCCATAGGGCATTCTTTGTCAGTGAAGGAGAGACATACATCATCGCGTGATGGAAAATTATCACAGAAGTAGTCAAAGAACACATCTTGAACCAAGGGTAGCCAACCCACAGCACGCCACGTGCCACTTTTGATGTAGATAACTTTGCCATTCTATCTTATCCTCCAATCCCCCGGTTGTCATGGCAATCTTGGAGAGAGAATGCAGATTAGGGTGGAGTGGCGCATAAAGGACGTAAAAATGTGTATAAATAAATCACAGCCATATTCAATCCTTAACTGGATGAGGCTTCTCCCCGGAGGGAGGAGATTGGTCTGCTGCTCCCACGCTGACCAGACGGGTTGGGAGAGGAGAGCCTAAGCTTTCACTGTGATCGCCACTATATTTTATTCATAGTAGCTTCCCAATTGCGTCACGATGCTGGGTGGGCACCGTTCCAGACCCACACGCCTTGGAAAAAATCCTTGGCAGCACCGGGAATCTAACCCAGTGCCCCTCAATCCGTAGTCAGACACTCTAACGACTAGGCCAACGGGGGTGGTCCAAAATATGTATACTTCAAATAATTTGATACTGAAGAAAGTATATGATCCATTACTATTGTAACAGAATCCAATAATTAATTTCTTTTTCAAAAAAGAAAAAGAAAAAAAAAAACGCACGAAACGAGCTCGGCTGAGTTCTTAGTGAAGCTTTTGGATGTCTTTCCTCTTCACCAATTCTTAAGTGTTGAGATTCAAAGATGAAGTAGTAAGAACGAGCAGTTCCTTTGAGATGCTGAACGTACGTACTTTTCGCCAGGTTCATTTTTCTTCTTCAGATTTATGTCGATCCGAATCTGCAACAGATCGCAGCGCCAAGTCTCGTAGAGCAGGAACCAGACAAAAGAGATATTTCTAGAAAGTGGCAAGTTCCTAGGTGGCAGGATTTCGAACCACATTCTCGAACTTTCTGTGAATTTGAATTGCAGGATTATTCTGAAGCTTCAAAATTTCAGTCTTCTCATCAGTAGGATAGTAAATGATTTCCTCCGTAGATAGGAAGAAGGGGTTTTCGAAGTCAGCAAACCTGGTTCAAAGGAGTCTTTCAATTTAGCAATGTAATGTCCGACTCTCTCCCTAGAGGCAGGCAGACACAAAAGCAGACAAGGGGCCAGTGGCGCCCTGTTAGCCGAAGGAAGATTACCTAAAACTTCGTATAACGTGGCAAAACGTACCCGGGAGAAAAGCCTACATTACGCCACAGGAAAGGGCACAAAAATAAAACAAAATAACCGCTATCCAACCTGAAGACAAGGCAGGTACCTACCCTTCGGTGCCTTGCTTCAGCATGGTACCCATCGAAGACAATACACTCACTAGTCTAGAACACGAAGCATGCATGGAAGAAGTCCGAAAAAGAAGTGCCAAAACGCAGAGAAGTTGGTGAATAGCAGAAGGCTAAAACACACACAAAAAAAAAAAAAAACAACAACAAAAAAAAAAAAGGGGGGGGGGGGGGGGGCTTCGACAAGAGCACCCCGCAGGAAACTGTACTCAAAACATCCACCAGCTTCCCAAAATCTGCATTCTCCGAGCCCTATGTTCATTAAGGACATGCAGAAGAAGGAAGAAATAAAACCTTAAGATAAAACATGCGCAAAAGAAAAGTAATCGAAAAATCGACGAGAAAATATGTAGAACTCAAGACACGAGTCAAGAACTCAACTTTTAGTGATCTACTCTAACTGGGTTACTATTCAGTGGTCTCCATCAGGTCGTCAAGCAGGCCGGTCAGTGCACAGCTCATTCCACCTTATTCAGCTACCACTCTCATCACCTTCACCAAAACTCACTTTTCCA
Organism: Lepisma saccharinum; assembly: GCA_022664845.1. Taxonomy (NCBI): domain Eukaryota; kingdom Metazoa; phylum Arthropoda; class Insecta; order Zygentoma; family Lepismatidae; genus Lepisma; species Lepisma saccharinum. The sequence goes on along the minus strand of JAGDQP010021248.1, from coordinate 25,053 downwards.
TAAACGCGAGAAAACAAGACGCAACATCGAAATATATACCTCCAGGCGAAACCCAGTTCCCGTCCCTGGGACAGTAGTTAACCCTTGCACTTCGACACTGTATGAATAGTTCGGCGGTGGGGGCGTCTGTGCACCCTACCCAAAGCCAAAACTGCAACTTCATTGCAACATCCAACATCCTACCTCGTTCCTACAGGTTTAAACCACACATTCTACACACAGTACACACATTCTACAAGGGCGAGATCTACTGAACGGTTAGTCACTAAAATGTACAAGGATTAACGCAGCCACGCGCAAGTTAGCATTGATCGCGAAATTTGGATAAACTTCACTGATTTGACTATTCTCTAAAATTTACTTAAGTATCTGGTTAACACACCCGAGCCTAACTTTATCTGAACCATTTTATCGTATACATGTAGAAAAATATCACTCCGCGGACTGACATAACGAAAGGTTGAGAACTTTCAAGCACCAATACCACTATGATGGTAAACTACCTACTTCTTAATAAAAACCTTCACATAAGGAATATCTGGTAAAATGTATTTCTTTTACTTAAGGAAAACAAACACAATGCAGAAAGTTTGTTCATTTAATTTTGCTGAAAAAAAAAGTTTCTGAAGAAATACTTTAACACATTTAAATGTGTTTCCAAAAGATGTTGTTACTTTCACATGACATTTACTGTAACGTTGAAATTTACAGTAACGTTCTACGTCTAAGCAGAGCCATAATTTCACACATATTATTCTCCAAAAGATTAAGATATTTCGGTTTCCAAAAATTAGGTTAGGTATTCTACACTTTGACCCAGTTAAAACAAAATTTCTACTATCACAAAACGCAACATTTCTTTCTGTGAAAATGATTAAATATAACGGTATTTACTGGGCAGAATTTAGTTTTAATGTTCCAAATTTTTGCCAGAATGTTAGTATGTAATTACATTTTTCAACAACAGCCTAACCGCCAGTTTCATAATAAGTTTACTGGAACCAAATTTCTGTTAGCGTAAACTGGCTCACAGATATCTGAAGTAACGAAGGTGGTTCGAACTTTGTACCCGAAGTAGAACATTACGATACGTTACATAATTCAGCGGTTAAGTAATGCGAACATCTCTATCGAAATCATCATGTAATTAAGCCACCAATTTAAAAAAAAAACTGCTATGGGGAAAGTGGGACGTGTATTTCTAAACGTAGCATCACTCAAAGGGCAAGGTGTGAATTTCTATAATCTCAAAACAAGGTTACCATACTGTAAATTTGCTACCTAAATATATGTGAAACAGACCTGGATTTCTGAGAGAAGGAATTTTGAACAACTATTAACAATACATACCTGTAGTCTGGAAACCCGACCCCCGAGGCCAACCAAATTAAACGGTCATATTCACTTCACACATATCTCCAAAAGAAAACCACACCACTGACATGCTGAAGGTACTCTGTATCATTTTCACACACACTGAAAAGAGGGGTGTCAGACCCACAATGAATTATATTTATTTATAAAAAACGAAGAAAAGAACCACTACACACCTCATGTATACTGATCAAAACCACTTCACATACACTGACACCAAACAAACAACCATGATATACCCCTCGTCCACTTCCAGCCTGGGCTAATATGGAGGGATGAAACACCAAACTGCAGGATATTTAATATTACGCTTACACCTTGCTGAGGTCGTAAAAACAAGGTACTATAAATTTTCCTTACGTGTAGAGGCTGCTTTATCTTCTTATAACTATAAATATGCTAGCTTGCATTGCAATTAGCATTTATATGTAACTTTCAAACGCAGCCGTTATTATAGCAACCTTCACTATCCGTCGACCACATTGAACTGTTTCTATCGGCAACTAGCCAGTCAGAGGCGAGAATCCAACCGGAAACAAAGAAGAAAAAGGGGCGTGGCCCAACATCCTAACACAGCGAAATAAATTCAACAGTCAAAGCTTAAAGCTTGTTTATGAAAATAACGAAAGAAAATTTTGATGAAGAATATAGGACAATAAGATACTCAAAGAATAACTAATAAAAGAAGAAAATAATAAAGAATAAAAACCCGCCATTTCAACAATGAAGGAGATAACCGGATAGGGTCGGCTTCTTTACATCTGGACGAATTAAAACCCCTTGAACTGAGCCGATATCGGCTAAAGGAAAATATCACCTTCGTCTCTGAACTAACAGAGCTTGAAAAAAGAAGACAAAGAGATCACTCAAAAAAGAAGGGGAGAGGGTGAGATATGACGTGACCAACCGATGGTCACTACAGCAATATGTTGCTCATGTTTAGAAAATTTTGGAACCCCACCTAACGCAGTTTGTAATAGTTCGTTTAATTGGAGCAAGATCATTTCAAGGAAGATATAGTCCAAGAACAAGTTCTAAATATCAACTCATATTAATATTTTAAAACTAGTTCTGAACGGAGTTTATTACTGGAGAAAGATCGTTTGTTATTATCTTGCAAATCCTGATTTAAATGGTTAATGTGGCCTAGACGCACGATGTCCGTCACAAATGCCCAATCACATAGCCAAATTCTATCCTTTAAAAGGACGCATTTATCGGGAAAGTCCTTATAAAAAAATTTAAAAATCAGTACATTTTCTTTTAATTTTCAGAATCTTTTCCATGATGTTATGTCTGTGACAGCCAACTGGCTCTATAATAAAGCAGCATTTTCTCTACCCTCTTTACAAGAGTTTGCAGAATTCGTTCCTGTTGAGTGCTCTCGTGCGCGAATTTTATTTATACATAGAACTACTGGTCCAATTACAGAAAATAAGTTCATGTCTTTGGCACAGGTGAATAATGCAGAGATATTTAAAAACCTTACGTTGCAAATGATTTTCCAATAAAACCACGGAAAAGATTTTTACCTTGCCAGTCATAGCAGGAGCTCCTTCAGTGCACACATACCTAGTTTTTTTTAGCGCAAAATTTCTTCTGTAAAAGTTTTATTGGATAATTTAAAATTTAAGTAGTGAAAATATAAGCTAATACAGTGTGTGTCAAAATTTTACGCAACATTTATGTACAAAGTAAATTTTCATCGTGTTGTAATATAAGAATATTTCAGGATTAATTAATTTCTAAAGGTAAAGAAAAGTTGGCGTGCATGTGCCCGAAAATCCCCCTCTCCGGTTCTTGCCATCCGTTCGACAAAAACTTTTTTTCTTCTGCAGAAACACCTCTGTTAATCTGACCACCCTAGCACTCTCGCTACATTTTCCCCAAGCCTTAGAACTCTCCATAGAACTTCAATCACTCATCAAAATCCTGCTTTCCTTACCATCTCCCCCCATTTCTAACGTATACCAAATCCTAACTGATGCTTCCCGTCTCTTGCTCAACCTGAGATACAAAAAACTTTCCAAACTTTCTCGACTTTCTCTTTCTGTCCTCTCTCAAGGCGCCTCGCTTCCTTTGCCTCTCCCTTCTTCTTCCTTCACACCTCCCCTCTACTCGGCTTGACTACCCCCTTTAGTCGTTCTGATCCGACCTCTCTCGACATATGGCGGAGCAACCTAACCTCTGCCCCTCAGAGATAACCAGATAAGTGAACCCGCCACTTTAAGCCAACCCAAATATAAAACTAAATGCCCGCAGCCAGTTCTCAACCTTTCTTCCCGCACACTTTCAGCTACCGAACAAAAAGTTCTTTCGTATGTCCTTTCTTTTTCTCCTTCCCGCCATATTGAACAAATCAACCTACCTAATGATTTCCTCACCTTTGCCGTAACCTCAGGTGACTACCACTGGTCCACTCATCCCGACACCTCTGGACGCTTTCTTCCATACGCTCTTGCTGTCCGGGGCTTCGGCATCTGTTACTCTGATGACCTTCAAAATTATTTCAGTACCCTCTCCTCAGCTCTCACTGACCGTGGATATCCCAAACACCTCATCCGTAAACAGCTGGACCGTGCAAGAAATTACCCTAACTCCAACCGGCCACCCCGTGAAGCACCCTCCGCTCCCAGTCTTCTCATCCCATACTCACTGCGTCACCTGTAACCAAAAGACTTGTCCCGTCGTGCCCCAAAATAACCTACCGCAGATCTCCGAATCTCAACACGATTCTCACCAGAACTGGACCAATCCCGCCCCCCGCTGCAGAACCAGTCCTATTTTTGATCCCAGTTTGACCTTCGAACATCCTGTCACTCGCAAGACGTACTCTTTTCGACACTGGCAGTTGCGCATCTTCTAACCCCATTTATCTCCTACTCTGTAACCTATGTTGCGCCTTCTACGTTGGCGAAACCCAAACACCTCTTAACTATCCGCATCAACAATCATCGCTATTCCTCCAAATCACAACTTCCGCACCTTCCCATATCTGAACACACATCTTATCACGGCTTCAGCTTTAACGAAACCTTTTAAGTCAGCATCGTGAAAATTCTGAACCCTGACTCACCTGCCACAGTTAGAAAGAGATAGGAACAGACGTACACCTCTATCCTTTTCACCAAATCGTTCCGTCTCTAGTTGCACTTTTATCCGATTTTTCAATATAGTTTCTTTATTCTCTCTTTCCCCTTCATCTCTATTATTATTATTATATCCCCCTGATTGTTTACCCCCTTATTTCTTCAGGAAACCCCTTACCTACTCCTAGTAATCTTTGCACTTTTTTCTCCATTTGGTGTTTTCTTCGACCCATCTAGTCATTTTTCCGCCTCCATAACCTGACCACACTATTACCCTGCATCAGTTGGCAAAATGGCGTCTCCTTAGCACAAGTTCCGCACCTGTCTGCTCTGTCAATTTTCTCTCCTACCATGTGAAAACGCTTTTGCGAAACGTTGCCGCTTTTTTATTGTATTTGTGAAGTTCTTGTATGCCAGTCTTGGTATTCTAATATGTAAGTAACTTTTTTCTAAGGTACTTACATTATAGAATACCAAGACAGGCGTACACGAACTTCACAAACACAATAAAAAGCGGCAACGTTTCGCAAAAGTGTTTTCACATGTGGTAGGAGAGAAAATGGAGAGCGGACTGGTACGGGATTTGTGCTAAGGAGACGCCATGCTGCAAGATATATGTATATAACAATTGACAATTATTTCCTTTTACTTTTAAACGTAACCATTCCTAGTTGTATGTTCCTTGACAAAAACAGGAAAAAATGTTATAATATGGCACGTTTGTGGGTAGGACTCTGCATACTTTGTTGTGCACTTATTTTTTGTTGTACTCGTATGATTGTATGTACCACTAAATAAGTGACTTCTCGCTGAAACTCATTTTTGAAGTGAGTTAAATTCAGCTGAAACTAAGATCTCAAGAATTGAGCTCAGCTCAGCTTGTTTTAAGTTCATTACACTGTCGCATCCTATGTTAACATTTTCAGTAGTAACACAACATGTGGACAGAAATAGATAAAAAAGAAATTATATTTATTGCCTTTTATACATTGATTCATTGATTTTTTTTAAGTTTATTGAAGTAATTTTTATTAAAAGTATTCCAACTACATGTTCACTTTCAGCAGCAACTGCCTCTCAAAATTTGTATCTGTCAGTACAACTCTACGTTTCTACAGTATATCAGCAAACTGTTGAACAGTCTTTCCACTGCTGTATGCTATTCGTATAACCAACAGCCAATTCTTTTTTAAAATTAATTAATTACAATATTATCACGTTGCTACCAGATAACAAATGAATGAGAGACAAGGAATTTTAGCTAGCCATCCACACTACACTGACTTGCAGTACGAAATACAGTGTATTATAAATCTCTAAATCGAAATCGCACAGGTCTTTTCTACCTAAACCTTTTTTAAAAAGTTTGTAAAATAGGCAAAATAGTTTAGGAAGAAACAAACATGGTAGCCAGAAGCACATTCCAAGAGTGACGGATAATACACAGAAGACAGAGAAAACATTGTAAACATGTGAGCGTTTTTATCTGTCCATTACTGCAGCTTTTGCCAGATTTAGTAATCCATCTTCAGCGTGTGGTTCACGCCCAGAACACAGCTCAGAATAAGAGAACATTCGTTGTGTGTGTCACCAAATAAGTTATCGTAGGAAATCTCAAATAAATAAATGAAATAAGGTTTTCCGTTTTCTCTGTGACTGTCAGCGAGTGGTCTTTTGTTTCGTGTGTACGTGTATCTCTCTTTTTTTCAATACTTTGCAAGATGATGTTTATTTTCATTACAGATCCGGTTCAAGGAAATCTGGATCTGGAAGTGAAGCAGGGTCCAAGCAGTCGTCTCGAAATTCAAGCCCAGACAGGGGATCAGGTACGGAATGAAAGAACCGTCATAGTTCGTTTGTAATCCGTTGTATGCGTTTTTTATGTAGAAGAATAATGTATGTATAAATCAGATGTATGTATGGAACAAACAGTAATAATTTTATTAATACCTCATGGCATTTTTAAATCCTTGCGTTATTTTAAAACTTTAATATACTCCTTCCCTGTGGTGTGTATCTCTCTCTCTCTCTCTCTCTCTCTCTCTCTCTCTCTCTCTCTCTCT
>JAGDQP010021248.1:0-11135 GCA_022664845.1 Lepisma saccharinum | reverse complement strand
GCTCATTCTTAAATCTTCCATCCTCAATTCAAAACTAGGAAAAAGTTGCGAATTTAGTTTACCATACATTTTCACAGTTGAACAGTGTTACAGAATTTTTCATTTTCTACGTATCATATAACTGTAATTATTATACCTCACTCACCAATCGCTTTGTTGATAGCTTACGTTTCTTCTAGTCCTTGTTAGAGTAAAATATTTTCCTTATTTGTTTTATCATCATTTTCTCTTGACCTTCACCATCAACAACTCCTGTTAATTGTACTTATAATTTTCGTAATTTATTCGTGTACAGAAGGTGAACATCGCTGATGATGATTCAAACGTTACCTAGAATTGTGTACGGAAACAATCTCGAACTGAATCTTACGTACAGTGTTTCTTATAAGCCACATTTTATGTTTTATTATATTAGCGAGCAAGTGCGAATGGAGAGCACGTGAAGTAAGGTGATCTATGCTTAAGAATGATTGTGCTAGAATATGGATTTTAGAGTTGCTCTGAAAATTAAAGCCTGATCTCAGTTCGGCCCGATTCTACATCCCCACTTTCAGGCTCGATCCGAATCAGACGGAAAATTAAGCAGCCCTGACCTGATGCGGCAGAAAAGTGAGTTACAAACCGAATTACTAGCTTTTCCGACCGGCTCGTTCCCTTTTTCGGTTTGTCTCCCTGAAAGTGTGGATGTAGAATCGGGCATAAATGCAGAGCTCTGCTCAAAATACAATATTATTATCATTTAAGATTTCTCCACGCTTTAGAAGGCTTCAGTCTGTAGTTCTTGCTAATCTTTATTAGAAAATGTCATTTGTATTAATCCAAATACATAATTAGTGAAGGAAATCCATTCTGAGCGCTTCAAAAATCTGTTCCCAAAAAGTCTTCTTGTAACTTATGTTACGAGAGAATAGTTTGAAGTACCACTTTAAACATTATTTTTGTTATTAAAGAGAAAATCTCAAGTTACCAACAATACGTCATGTGTGGTGTTGCAGGGTGAATTAGCCATGATTTTGATACCGTTTTTGGCTGTAATGGTTTAAATAATCGAAAGTTTTTTGCTTCTGTTTATCTTCCTTAGAGAGAAGCAATGTATAGCATGTTAATCAAAAACGCGGATATCAAGCGTACACCCTATGTGGCATACATTAATGGGTGTTATGTTCACAACATAGGTGTTTCATACAGTCGACAAACTCTTGGCATCCGTTTGCTCTTCACTGGTTTATGTAGTTTGAAGAGCAGCTGAATTTAATACACATTTGTGGGCAAGGAGTTAAAGACTACCCGATAAAGCAGATAAAATTTATCTCAAGTAATTACAAATCTACACTTGCCTGTAACGGCATACAGTCTGTTTGTAGAGAACATCCGTATATTCGACAACGAAATAAAATAATTAAAAAGAAAGGGCACAAAGATTAAACTGTTTGATAATCAAATTTATTTTGAATTTAGTATTAAATCTTGAAACAAAGATAGTTAAATAATAGTTAATACGGGTTGAAGTTTCATTATCGTTAATGCTGCTACCTATGAAACATAAAAAAAAACCTTTAAGCTAATAACTCACAAATAAATTACAATCTACTCTGTATTGTAGGAAATATTTAACTAATAACTGAAGAAGCAAAACACGTCACTATGACATCTAATCTCCCTAGAATTCTTTAAGTTTCTAACAGTATTATGTAATGAATCTTTGTTCTGGTTAAGTGCAGGCATATTAGACTTCATTATTAGAAACCGTAAAATAAGTTTTTATTACATAAAAGTAGGGATATGCAATATGGTATAAAAACAATAAAGGCATATATAAAATGAGTGATGTGGAGATGAGTGAATGTTTAACTTTTCTGCATGATGATAATTTCAGTTCTTGTATTTTATATCTTACAGCAAAATCTGGTTCTGGCAATGAGGGTGAGAGCAGAAAGAATTCTGGAAGCGAAAGTGATTAGAACTGTATTAGTATATTAAAGTATTCATTTTATAACATATATTAGTAAGCAGATGTGATGTGTTCGAACCAAGGACTTGATTGGTGATGAAATTAATTTGTTATTTGACTGAAAGTGATACGAGAAGTGTATATTTACTTGTACATGCTTGTCGGGTTCTAGAAGTTACATGTACTTATAGAAGAATCTTTAGTTGGAAGTAAATCATTTCAAGTGAACAGATTAATTGGAAGGACAGTAGAAAATCAGAAATCAGTGCTCCCTGCACTCATAAGATTTTACAATAGAACTAATTAGTTTCGTGTAAAGTTGACCTCCATTACGTGAATTCTGATACGATGATCCGTAACTGTGGAAACAATTCTTTAGTATGTGTGTGTTTTTTTTAGTATTGTATGTATGTGTGTGTGTGTGTGCGCGCGCGCTTCTTTTTATTCAGTTGTTAGCGCTGTATGAAACCAATGAACGGATATGAAACAGCATATGAGCTTGAAAACAGTAACGATGAACTTCAGATGAGTTCTTCATATAGTAATTCCAAATATGTCGAAGTCTTACCTAAATTCATGATGAGTTTTATGATAGAAGAAACATTCTGTTAAGTACTGAAGTTCCTATATTTCATGTAAATGTAGTGATGTATTGTGTTCTGTATACATGTGGGAAAATTAGTTTCGAATTGATTTAAAAGACTGGTAGGTTTATTTTTGTTTTTTTGCCACGTTCGATTTTTCTACTGGCTAGCTTTACCATAAAAAATTTCACAAACAAGTCTTATAGTTCAAGGATAACTAACTACCCTAATTTTTGTTGAAAAATCCTTTTGTAGTTGTATGGTTTCAATGTACAACCATGGAGACTTAAGCAATGGTAATTGGTATATTGACAAGTGATTTGGTATTTCCTAAATGTTTTCAAGTTTGTTAGGATGATTGGGAGAGACTAGATACATAGCGAAGTCGGTAAAGGAAAACGTGAAATTTGTATATTCGTCTCAGCTGCGCCATATTTCTGTTTAAAACCTATTTTTATTTACCAGTGAATTTACAACAGTGGAATGGCCTCAGTAGATTCCAGTACAGTAGTTACCTTCGTCATAAACGTCTTGGAATGCCATACGCGATAAGAAATTAACATATTTGGGTGAAGAATGTATAGACTGCGATCATTTTCAACATAAGTGATTCAGGTTTGTGTTTTGATGTCCACTTAACAAGAACAACTTTACAATTGACTTCACTTGAAAGTGAAAGATCCAAGAATGTTTGAAAATAATATCATACGTTGAACATACGTAACTTGGAACAAAGTGAAGAAGATTCCGATTCCATCCACTCTTTGTTCGTAATATACATGTATATACGAGGGTTGGGGCATAAGTGATGGCAACTATTTTTCTTCTTGAACATAAAAAAGTGATAACACTATAATCGTACTCCCCGAAGACTATATCACCCGTAGTACTTAAAGACGCAATTAGATGGCAGTGTGTATTGGTGATGAGTCAACCGTCGTGTAGGATGGAGGTTACTGGGTATCGGAGGTACTATAGCATCCGCCATACTCACTGGATCTCTTCCTGTGTGATTACAGACCCAAAGTAAAGAAAGCGCTAAGTGAGAGACAATTTTGGACTTAAAAGAAATTGTTGTTACCGTGAAATTTCGGGCGTTACCGTTAAACTTACGACTTCTCGACTCCAACTTGATGGAGTGGATGGTATTCGATACCTCTCACATTGCTCTCAGCGTGCTGTGGATGCTCTGGGGAATTACTTGAAAGGTTCTTGGGACGATATGTGTGAGCCTCGTTGTTTATGCATTAGGCAATGTAGTCCTGTAACTAATAAACGCGTGTAGCACGACAATTTGGTTCATAACCTTTTTCGCACTTCCTACCTACCCCTAGTAACATGACCTGCACTGTTCATATATTAACAATACCGAATAGTTTAACAGTGACCCCTTCCATTTGGATATTTCGAAATCGCATGCTGGTGCCGCATTCCCGAGAAACAAAAAAATAGTTGTCATGACTTATGCCCTAACTGTCGCATAATGGATTCATCATCTACTCTCTCGTGATTTCGATGAATCAGTTCTTTCAAATTTATCTGATATACCTTAAGACAAAGGTAGATATTAGGTTCTTGTGTTTTATAAACACACCTCTAGGTTCTTCTTGGAGATAAAATCCCTTAACCGTCACCAAGTAGTTTGCTATGTAAACAGAAAGTTCAAGTGTCATGTTCCAGCATGGTGAGATAAAAAAAAAAAAAAAAAAATATTGCTAAAAATCAGTATATAATATTTGGCTGGTTAAAATCTGAAATCGTATAATGCTCGGTAAACTTAGAACCGCTGTTAAAAAGGTCATTATTCTGCTATTCCAAGTGTCGGTAAAGTATATATCAGCTATGAATCCGCCATATATATCGGCGTCTGAAAAGATACCAGAGCAACCCTTTAAACGTCGAAGGTGAATACCATTCATGGTGTATGAATCCATTGTTCGCCTTCGTACTTAGGCTTTCGGTGTTTGATTGGAGATAATTGCAAGCGTATTATTCGCGTTATGTACAGGATACTGTAGAGATTTATGTAAAAGACAAAAATGTTACAGAAATGAAACTCAAAATTGATAAATCATTAGTTAAAAAATAAGTGTGCACAGTTTATATAGAATATAGTTTTCTTTTTCGGAGATTAAATTGCTTTGTTAAGGACAAGGAAACACTGTGTATAACCATGATGCGGATTTTTTTTTTTTTTTTCCCACAGCGAGCGAAGGCTGATTACGCGTAAGTACATTGTACATATTTTAATAAGTTTTGGGCGCTTTTTGGTTTGTTTTTTCGTAAATATTTTCTTCCGTTGCTGTACTTTTGTAGGTATACTTGAAGAGTATGTAATTAATTGTGCTCTATGATTGCTTTATTTGAACGAAGTAATTCGAGTGTGTTAAAAATTGAAACTTAAATGCAAACTTTATGTAGCTAATAACTGAATTTGGCGCTTCGTTACTGAAGTAGACATGCTTACATCAGCCATGTTCAAATTGTAGTAATCGTTTAATAGATTTTCTGATTCACATTTTATACTGTTAATACTTTAGCAAGATACTTGTGTCCTTAACTCTCGCTTGTCATTGTTTTAAGAGTATAAATATATAGTTTTACTTGGAGTTTAGGTTATACCTTTTTTTTTTTCTCAACATAATTGGCATCTCTGACCATGCTAGAAATATACATTTTGAAATTTGAATTTCTTCTTGGAGGAGGGAAAGGTTCTTATTTCCAACTTCGCTATTTTCTGTGTATCGCCATTTTCTCGTGAACATATACTAAAACAACTATACATAAAGAACTAGAATAGACCACTATACTTAAATTTCGGGTTGACAGTGGGAAGAATTCTGCATTGAAAGAAGAAAGATTGACTTTCTGAAGATAGAAGCTAAAATTTGAAAGGTATATAAAATTGCTATCGAGTTGTTTTATCAGTTTGTTGGGAGTCCTTTAAGAAAAATATCTTCAGAACTTTATTCTATGTTGTTTTGTCTTTTAAAGCCAAGAGTACTACTATTGGGAAATTGTAGTGTAATTGGATGGTATCACTGACAATCACCCCGTGCTTTGTAATTGAGTTTGAACTGATAAATGGCGATCGACGTTTGTTTAATACTGCGATAAGGCATTTCTAGAATATTAATAAATTGTATTATCTAATATAAATCTTGTATATCGCCTATAAAAAATGAATGCGTCTAAATTGAACATCCGAATTTTCTGTCAAAGAAGAAACATATTCACAGTAACCGAAATTATGTGCAGAAAAGCATTGTTAACTATAGAATTCCAGAGAACTATACAATATCGATTGAACTTAAAGTGAACAGTTGTATACGTACTTATGTTTGTCTTTTGTTATTCATTCGATTACTTTGGTTGTATAAAATGAGTTCAGCAAATCGAAAAAACTATATATATAAATATAAGCAAGAATGTTGCAACTTAAATTACAGTATTAATGGCGAAATATTCATTGTGTCAGTAGTACTGTGATGGAACTATACTTTGCTTGTTTGTCTAATCAAGTGCCAATCTAGTTCATCGAAAATTAAATGTAGCTTACTCAAATATCTGAGTTTTTCAAGATGCTGTAAACAAAATATCTAATGAGAAAAGAAAAACAAATCTCGCTTATCGAAAGTGTGTGATGTTGGTGCTTGAGTGATATGTACAGATATTGAGTGAATGAGAGTAACCTTTATTTAGAACTTTATTTGCGATATTAAGATTATTTTAGTAATAGTCAATTTGAGGTAGGAGTGTTGTTATGAACCTCTGATCGACCTCATAAGTGGTACATGAATTAATTTGTTACCGAATGAGATGAATTCAATGTGTTCTGTAATGAGTAATTCAAAATTGAACTTTTTGAGCACAAGCTCGAGAAAATTCATTGGTATATGGTAATACATGTAAGAAAACCCCGCATTTGTAGACGGAACATCTGTATAATGATACATACATTGTAAATATAAAATTTATCACTTGTGATTATGTTTATTACTATTTTCATTAGTCTAAAATAAATGAATTTATCTTTTAATATGTATGTAGTGTGCTTTATTTACTTTTTGTTTTGAATGTTGTACGTGTTAATAGCTCCTGAAGTTTCGAAAATTAAATGTAAGAAAACGTTAATCCTGTGGAACCAGGAAGAAATACGAGTAATAGCTTAAATGAATACCCAATTATAATGTAACCTGGCGTTGATTGTTTGGCAGATGTAACCTGTTCCATTCAGATGACTAACGGCTTTTTCAAGTCGTCGTAGCATTGCTCATACAGATTTGCGTGCAGTGTTGCAAGTGGGCCGAGGCCATTAAAGAATAAAATAAATAATTATTTCGCTGTTGGCACATGTAACGGTAGATATCACTTACCGGGTATTCACCAAACCCAGACCGTTCCATAAGGCTTCCAAGTTGTACATGAAACTCATTTCTAGTGTTCCATGGTTCAGTGATGCCGATAACCACAATTGCATTCGTTGCTTGGCATTCACAAGGTAAATGTTTGATTTATGAGCGGTTATTCAACCATGAAAGCCAAATCCTCTCAGCTTTCGATGAACAGTTATGGTGCTGGCTGGTAGCATTTGATAGTCACCGGTAATTTACAGGGTGATGCGATGTTTCGTTTTCTTGTACAGCTCTCTAGTATTCTTTGAGAGTAAAGGTGAGCTGCCAATATTAGTTCTATCTTCGTACTTTGAGAACAACTATTTGTAGCTTGTAGATACAGTAGCTATTACAAATATAGTTTAATGTGAACGAACACAAACTTTTTAAACCAACACGAACACTATTTATTCTTGTCGTACGTATTGTTAAAATATTGTCACAATGCTGTTTTCTGGTCTATAAGTCGGCTCATTTACTATGATGCGAGACGGTTGGAACAGAATTGCTTGTCTCTATGTTCCTTTGAATCATAAAAATCCAAATTTGTTTAAACAGGCTTAACTACAGAGAGAACAGTCATCCTATCTTCCAATGTTCTTAGGCTGAGAGAAACGTTAACAGTGGCGTATCTATGTTCGTAAATTGCGAGAGGCTTTTAACTCACGGAGACAAGATGGCATTCAGAATACAAAATTCAGAAATGAATGGTTGCATATATGAATTGTTTCCAACTACAATAGTGATTCAAATACTCGGAACATTCGTGGATTGGTTGTTTTCTCAGTTTGGACACAACTAAGATCCCTAAGATGCCACTGCGGTCGCTGAATTGTTTTTGATATGTAGCAGCAATAGCAAGTTCTCTAGCATCTAGTCACTATAGTTGCCTTTAATCTGTCGAACTTTGTTGCAAATTGATAGAAGGCACTGTAGATAATACTTCGCTTCAATTGTAGTCATGTGTGCTAAAATGAATTTTGCTAAAAGCTTCTGATCTCCAGGCACTGGAGATCCGGTAGAAGGCTTCTGGTGAAGTGATCCTGTAAGCGTTGGTAAACCTTAAAATCGCATTTCTCTGTGAACCATTACTATCCTGACTTGTTTGACACCTTCAGTCATATCTCTGCAGATGCTGGCGCCATTCGAGATGATGCAATGTTTGTATTATTCTCAGGGGAAGTCAATAACCATTTTGCGCTAAGGACGCTTACGTACAGTCAGGAGAATTGTTTCACTGTGCGCCTAATAGTTAGACAATCAATATGACAGTACAAATATGCGCGAAAACATGGCTTACCAGGATATTCCTCCATTTGGAGGGAGAAACAAAGAGTTGTTCATCATCATATAGAGAACCACGAGATAGATAAGCAGAAATTCCATTCACATTAAGTTTTAAGAGATAGCAATTAATGCAAAGATAAGGAAAATAATAATATGGGCTTCATGCAGGAATCGTCATTAAGCAGTGCAACAAAACTTGTCTTGTTCAACACACACACACACAGAGCATGGAAGATGGAAGAATACAGGGAAAGAGAGAGAAAAGGGAAAAAAAAATCAAAACACATGGAAAAAAAGAAATTTTAACGCTTGTGAAATTACAGGCTTTGGTTCCCCCCCCCCCCCCCTCTCTGTGTTGTTTTTTTCTCCCTTTACTGATAAATCTCTTTTAGGAGCAATCGCGAACATCATTTACAGTTCTTACTTCTTTGAAGAAAATAATTGAAAATCTAGTCGGGGTATCGAATTGAGAACCTTGAGAATGAGAGTCTCACACACTGTGCACTTAGCTACACAGATCATAACAAATGTGTTATTAAATCCGTCATTAAACTTGCTACTGTCGGCGAGTTACCCTCGGTTCCATTTGAACTTCGAATTTTATTTAAGGCCTTTAGGCATCCCGGTTCCAGAAAAAAAAATGAACTGTAGATGAAGATCAAGCATGAATTAATCCACAACTTAGTGTTGAGGATCTTGAGAACTTAGTGTTGCACAAACATATATCTTTGATTAATCAAGGATTAAAAGAGAAGATTTCGCAAATCTACGAATCAAGTCCTAATTCATGAAGGGATTGTGCTGTGTACAACACGAGACTGTCCGTTTCGGAATATAATGGAAGCCGCCATCTTGCCCACGTCACTATTGGCTTGTTCCGTAACACGTGGACTGTAAATACAACGGCGATACCCCTTTGCAAGTTCGTAGCGTGGCTTAGTGGTTAAGACATTGGCTTGCTGAGAAAAAACCGGGCTCGAATCCCGGGGGGAGCAAGATTTTTTTGTTTCAAAATATATTTCTAGATGTGCATGTTTATTAATAATTGTTTTTGTGCATGTTTATTAATAATTGTTTTCTTTCATTTTTCGTAGATTATCTTAAACTAGTGACCAGGGATTAAGTTAGCGGAGATAAGGTACGATCATGTATCTTTACACTTTCCGTTGTCATATTTTGTGTACGACGCGCTCGTGTGTATAACGGCTGCAGAAAACAGTCTAGCGACCCCAGTAGCCAGCCCCACTGAGACAGACAACAACAACGCGAAACCACGTTCAATTGGGAGAAACTCCTCATCGAGCTGCCACGTTAGCGTAGTGGTCGAGTCTTGGACGAGTAATCCTAGGGTAGGGCGTTCGAATCCTGGTCTCGATACTTTTCTGTTTTCTACTTTAATAGTGCCTTTTCTTCCTATTTCTTTTTTTTTTTTTTTAAATAACATTTTTCTTTTCTTCACTTCTTACGTTTTTCTAACATACCTACTTCGAGAAACGCTCACGTCTCTGCAGGAAAAGCTTAGAAAAGGGGATGTTAGGAAGTTTTTCTTATCCTTGCGGAGGTGGATACACTACTATACCCCGAACAAACCTTTCCAAAACCAGGATTCCTACGAAACTAAGAGTAAACGTCGATTAGTAGCCTAGAACTGAGTTATTCTTTAAGAGAAAACATTATGACATGTCGTGGGTTCTGGAAAGGTATTTGTAATTTCTTGTAGTATGTAGAAAATAATGAAAAATCTTAAATAGTCCCATTTCTAACAACAAAACAGGAAACCTAACACTATTTTTACTTTAGATGATCCAGTAGTTGAAATTTACTGAAAGGTGTAATTTAAATTGCCCATACAAAAGATTCTTACCGAACATGGAGAAATGAAAATAAACTTTGAAAACTGTGGTTGCTAGGTAATTATTATTTTCTTAATGAATCGAGTATTCCATAGAACACTAACTTTATATACGAAAGACAAAAGAAAACTCCTTTTTCTATCAGTTCAAAGTGAGGCACAATATTCATGCTTATTTCTGAAAATATGTTATAATTTACGTTCATCATTTCCAAATGAGATGTTAGTAGCAAATTACAAAAAAAAAAAAAAAAAATTTTGCGTCCTTTGCGAAGTTAAAACAAATGTAATTCCACATACATCTCTATATATATATATATATGTGTGTGTGTGTGTGTGTGCTATATAAAGGCAGGAGTGTGTGTTGGGAGAAGGAATGAGGAAGAGAGAAAGACAAAGAAGAAGAGACGAAGTCGTGACAAGAAAGAGAGAAAGCAAGATGAATAAAAACATTGAAACTAGATTCATTTAATATTATGCTAATGAACAAACACATTGTTTTGTTTCTGATTCTAGCTAGTGATGCCTCTTGTCTCCAACCGGAGAAGAATTCTGTAAATAGTTGAAGCTATCATTTTATTCGAAAAAATATCGGGCTTGGTGGGAACCCAAGCCGTCTAATTGAAAGGTCAAGACGGAACCACTGCACTACACAATACACTCCCCAAAACCTGCGGAACACAAGTTACAGTATTTCTGTGTTAAAAAAGTATAAGTGGACGCCTCATGCCAATGACCATCGTCATTATGCTGTAAGCACCCACACACAGTACTTCATTTTGCATCTTCCAACCAATATTCATAAATCGTTCTCGTCGTCTTCTACAAGGACAGTAACTTTTCTACCGTATTAGATTCGGTAAGATGCTTCCACATTCATTAGGATTCCACGTTTAAGAACAGAAGTTACTATTCGATTGTTCATTTTTGCCTTGTAAAAGTTCTTTGTTAAGAACGGGGTTTGAATCTCTGTTGCCCAGTTTCAATACTCAAGTCGAGCACCGTTTTACTAGACTACCTGTCAGCTGAAATAAAAAGTCCAGAAATATCATTAGTACGTTCAGGTG
>JAGDQP010021247.1:2960-32017 GCA_022664845.1 Lepisma saccharinum | reverse complement strand
AAAGCATATGATTCTATCAAAAGGGAAAAGTTATACAGTATCCTGATCAGAATTCCGAAAAAAAATGGTTAAACTTGTGAAGATGTCTCAGCGACCCCATAAGCAGAGTACGGATATGTCAGATAATTTCAAGATTCGCAACGGATTGAAACAAGGCGATGCCTTGTCACCACTACTGTTTAACTTTGCGTTAGAATATGCGATTTTAAAAATTAAAGAGGACAAAAAGCGACTATCATTGAATGGTTTGAATTAACTGTTCGTATACGCGGATGATGTAGACTTAATAGAGGACGATATAGATGCACTACAAAGCAACACCGATGCTTTAGTAGAAACGTGCGATGAGATAGGTCTACATGTAAACATAGATAAAACAAAATACATGATAACAAGCCGAAACACAGGGAATGAAGCAAATAGAAACATAATAATTAGGGATGAGGTCATAGAGAAAGTAAACAAATTTAAATACTTGGGAGCATACGTAACAAACAAAAATGAGGTCACGGAAGAAATAAAAAGTCATGTAGTATCGGGGAACACATGTTTCTACTCAGTCCAAAAACTTCTAACATCGCGATTAATATCGGGGAAATTGAAATTAAAAATATACAGAACGGTTATTCTGTCGGTAATACTTTATGGTTGCGAAAGTTGGAGTACGACCCTAGCTGATGAACATAAATTACGTGTATTTGAAAATAAGATTTTGAGAAAGATATACGGGCCTAAACGCGACGAGATGACTGGAGAGTGGAGGAGAGTGCATAATGAAGAACTCCACGGACTGTACGATTCACCAGATGTTGTAAAAATAATGAAATCGCGACGTCTAAAGTGGGCAGACCATGTAGCTCGGATGGGGGGAAAACGAAGATTATATTCTATCCTTGTTGGAAGGCCGGTTGGAAGGAGATCATTGGGAAGACCGAGACGTCTTTGGGAGGACAATATTAGAAGAGATCTTCGAGAGGTAGGTGTTCGTGATAAAAACTGGCTTGATACTGCCCAGGATAGAATCCAATTGCGAACGTCTGTTACTACGGCGATGAACTTGCGAATTCCATAAGCCATAGTGTTAGTTATATACATTTATGTTAATATTAACTACGGTAAAAATGTGAATTTTGATATTTGAATTTGAAGGTAGCTACAAGTTTGGTGCAAATTGAAGTGAATAATGCTCGTGTGCACTATGATATTAATATCAGGCCTGCCAAATGTCAACGTTTACGGCTGACATTAGCGCTTTATGATGGTTGTCAGCGCGTTAGCGCGCCGTATACCTTTATCAGCTCTTTATTGACAACAAAACATAGTTGCACGTCTTGCAATTAAGATCAAAAAACACTGAACTGCTGAACAAGACTATATTATTCGTAAAAAATTAAATTACATGTTGAACATTGAACGTTGAACATTGAATATTTAAACATGTAATTTAATTTTTTACGAATAATATAGTCTTGTTCAGCAGTTCAGTGTTTTTTCAGCTCTTTATGTCAATAATTTCAGCTTAACTGACTTTTATCTTCCTTCTCAAAATTTTTATGCCAAGTTGTCAACTTTTTAATAACAAACGATACGTCTTGGAATTGGTTGAAGTAGTGCGTGTAATCGTCATGTAGTGTGCATGTAGACTGATGTGTTAAACCTGATGCATTCAATGCTCAAGATCTCGGTTCAAGATATCTACCAACTTCATAATACACATTTGATTAGTTGAGGACATTGCCGGAAGACAGGCACACAGACCTATGCGCCCTTTTTCCGGCAATCGCTTTAAACGATCCGCCATGTTCTTTTCTACATATCCTGCAAATTGGAAGTCAATATCTCTATTCGCTAGCTTGTGGTAGAAACAAATATGTAGAAAAGTTTCCGCAAATGAAAACTGTCGTCTTTCTTTCGGACCCTGCTGGCGGACAAAACCTCAACTCGACAATGATCAAGTTTTGTTCATGGTTGAGCAAAGTATTTGATGTAGAACTTCTTCACATGTTTTCCGTCAGAGGTCAATCATTTACATAGTGTGACAGAAACATTAATCTAGTAAGATCACATATAAAAACAAGTAAATTATCCCGTCACCGGGAAACAGACATTCTTTTCGATTGAAAGTGAATGGAAGAAATTAATGTCACAGCTAGAACGGTGTTGAAAATGTTTTTGGCCGGCCATTTTGAATCCAAATTTTCTTTGGTACTTTTTGTCATTTTGTTATTTTGTTTACTTTCCAATATACATATGACTGAAGATTGCCTAAGGACTGTCTTGGCTATATGTGT
Source organism: Lepisma saccharinum (assembly GCA_022664845.1). NCBI lineage: Eukaryota > Metazoa > Arthropoda > Insecta > Zygentoma > Lepismatidae > Lepisma > Lepisma saccharinum. The sequence continues at coordinate 29,726 of JAGDQP010021247.1, read as the reverse complement.
ATTCTTCCTATTCACCCAATTTATTTTTTCAGAAATATCATGGAGTGAGAATTTTGTTCCTCTATGTTTGTATTAATATTTTAGGGAAACTCTCTCCTCGTATTTGGTTTGTAGAACACATTTTTAATCTCAGAGCTATGGTACTGTGTGGATCCATTGAGAACAAGTTGATTTATGATTTAGCCACATCGTTTTCCTTTCCTTCCTTGATATGATATAGAATGAAAAAGGAGACAAAATGGCGTCGTTATGTAAAGATACATATAAATTTCAGTTAATAGTTTCTGCAAAATTCACAGTTTTTGAAGTGATTTATACAAAAAAATTTACGTTTTTATTTGAAATTACAAAGAATAGCACAAAGAACATGTGGTTTATCGTCATTAGCGAAAACTCGAAGGATAATGTTAGCTTTAAATATGCTGTGGAACATTCTGGAAGATTGAAAGTGTCGAGACTATGTACGAGGGACTGAATGACGAATTTGACATACGACAAGATCAAGAATATTGCTATAATAATATTAATGAATTATTTAATAAACACTGTTTCGCTCTATATTGCATGGCATCTATTGAACATATCATTTTTCGGACAATCACTAGTATATAACATATGCTTTGATCAATGAGGTTTTAATAAACTTCGATCAATATACAAAGATAAAGATGATATAATAATTAAAGATATCTTAAGTAATAAGATAAAAAAGATCATATGAAACAAATTGTAGGATATTAGAGTCGATGGAATCTAAGAACCTACAATAGGTTCAAAATACGACGGATGAAATGTAATTCTACAAAGGTAAATTATATGAATAGTTATTTCTATATATGGATTAACAATGATATGCTCTTGTAATAATGCTAAACAATCTGAAAGGATATTTGTATTATCTCAACACATACTCAAAGGATTATTGAAGTATTTTATAATAATACTACTGTTAGTTATGATACGTTTCCAACTTTCATTGAATAGGTTAATTATTGATATCAGTACAATGGTTTTAAGTAAATGTTCTACGGTGTGACTTTAGTGACACTCCAGAATATTTCATCGATTTGGTTGAGTACCTACTACACTACTACTACTACTATTACTACTTCACTAAGTATAACAAATTGCTATACAAGAGCTTTGAACAAGAAGCTGGTTTTCAGCAAAAACAAACTGTTCCATTTCAGCGAATACGTGCTAATATCTGTGATTCTATGGTTTTGAAGATCATTTGTATATCATTTATTGTGTATTGTTTTGCAATTCCCGTGAAGCCTATATAATTTTCTAGAAAACTGTTCAAGTCTAGTATTTGAGGGTTTCTTGTGTAGGTGTCCTACTGTTCATTTGATCCCCGAATATGATATTCGATTGGGTTGTTTGATTCTCTTCTTAGGTGCGCACAAGTTTTATTAAAACAATATTACTTCAGCTTTTTCTAATTTTTGGTTTTGGTTTGCACTTTGTTTTATGTTGGTTAACTACGCACTTATAATATTTGAGTGTGTAATTAAGCAGTAACGCACAGTAGTTGCTGAATATCTTTTTCGGAATAGGTGTCACATGAGAGTTAGTAGACCCTTTTATTCTATTTTCTTAACATTTTTCAGTAATTTAGTTCAGGAGATGTTTGGTTGGTTTAAGTACTTAAGGACATGATAGCTTACAAGTATGTCATCTATGTCCTATACAGGTAGGTTCTATTTTGTTCTTACTATTTTTTTTTTTATCTGAAGCACTGACATTTTTTTAAGTATTCATAACCATGAATTTTTAAATGTATTTTTTTAAATTGCGATTGTGTCATTTTGTGCTAAGTATTTGATCATCTGCTCTCTTGTCATTTTTAGTATTCTGACTAAGCGTTTATTCCTCTCCATATTTTCATTGATCCAAGTTGGTGTGAGGAGAGCCGTGGTTGGATTGGGCATGCGTATGTCCTCGAAAAACGTTCGTTGAACACTTTTTTTCCCTGAAGAATGGATGGAAGTTATTTTATTTAAGTGTTTATTTGTTTAATAAGTAGGTTAGCAATCTCGAGAGGATTTAAGCTGTTTTTCGCAAAATTAAAAACAAAATGTTAAATGTTTGGCCACCTTGATGAAATTCAGATGCTTTTCTTATCCATAGTTCTATATAAAATGCAATACATCTTGGCCACTAACGAATAAAATTTTTAAGGCCAAAATCTGTAATCTTTGCAATACATATTTGTCATAGTGTTATCAATAATGAAACAGTTAAACTTGACTTTACAATGGCACATAGGTAGGAACAGCGAATTGCAACTATCCATCTAAAAAAAGGAATTAAATCCAAAGTTACAATAACGTTGAACCAAGTAACCAAATTAAGTTATTTTCTATTAATTATTTCGTGAATACTATTCTGATACTTGTCTACTGTAACACAGTATATAGTCCACAATTTTTGGGTCAGTTTCGAATAAAGACCAAAACTGCAAGTGAAAATGTATGACAGTTTGGTCTATTGGCTCATTTTGATCCATTGAACACTGGCTAATTGGTGCCAGAATTAACTTTGGTCTATCAATAGTCTATTAACACTATAGTAAAGTGAGAAAATTGTGACATTTTAGAAAAAGATCCAAAGTCATAACAGACGTTCATTATCTCATGTAAGTCACTTTGTTACTACAAAGCTACCCATTGTTGGTGTTAGATGTAGTATATTGTAATTAACAAGTCGCTTCAGGGCAATATGTTAATAAAGAAACGTGCGAAAATACTTAGTTGAATTTCGTCCTTGTTTCGTGAAAAACTAACAAATAAGGAAAGGATTATTCCCAACGTTTATATTTATTTTTAAAAATAATTTTATAGCTTTTTCTGCAGTTTTTTATGTTGTAAGAATAGACCCGAGTGCCATTCTTCATGTAAAGTACTTCCTTTCAATTCTTTTTCTCCGCGCATGCATACTGGATGCAGTAAAATAAAGTTCTTATCAGGTTTCGTCTTAGTGTCTGAATTTCGTTAGATACAATGTCATAAATTCGCCAACACCTCTCCTAACATTTCCTTTTGCTCTTTGTCTTGTTAATATATGCGCGTATTCCAAAGAACTTACACATTACTTAGAACTTTGTGCCATCGTGAACTAATTCGAACATATTTTTCACACTGCTCATTATGCACATGAAGAAGAAATAAAATTGTTTTCTCCATTCTATAGGTAAGTTGGACGCAGGCTCTGCAGTAACAATGACTTACAAAACACACACAAAGAAACATTTATGAATTTTTAGATTATTTATAATCATATATTTAAGGGAAATGAACGCTTGAGTAATTGTTGAAACATGAATTTAATTTGATTTAATTTTTAATTCATTAGGAACTTCTTATACGCACATTGCACAAGCACCATGTAACATCTTTTTTACGTAAAAATATTATCTGTTTCTTAAACAATAAAATACTTTGGTGATGTTAGTGAAAAATTACAAGTTCTTAGCGTTAATTAAGATTTAAATAACAATTTTATTGAATATTTATAAAAACATATACAATGAATAATTAATAGTGTATGTAGACAAGTGCAAGTTATGATTTTATATGCATTAAATAAGAACGGATGTGTTGTGACTTTGCACTCACATTTATTTTAATGTAGAGTTAATTTTAGCTCTCTCAGGATAGGGTATTCTTGATAAAATACTATTCGCACAATACAAACACACAAACAAAAGGAAATTGAGTTTTTATAGACTATAAAAAGCAATATACTTAGAAGCTAGCTAAAAGTTATTAAGACTGCATCAATATGTTGCGACTTAGATTTCTGTATTTAAGGCACTTAATGAACTGTAGCGTACCCATTCGAAAGTGATTCTGGTTGGCATCTCGTAATCAAAAGCTTCTGGGTTCGACCTACTGCTATTTCTATTTAGGAAACTAGAAGTATTCAGACGTGTAAAGAAGGACTAACTTAAAATCTTGAATGGAAAGAATGATTGAAATTTTAATTTTATTTTAAAGATTACTTCTTTATAAACACTATTTATACGAACAAAAATGTTATCCTTTCTTTTCTCAGAATTGACAGGAAAGTGTTTATCTGTGTACCGTTTTTTCCCCTTAGAAATGAGATAGCAGAAAGTCGGAGAGATTGCTCACAATTCAAGAAAAAGTCACTAAAATTCTATTTTACATACAAACGGCTAAAAAAATACACATTATATTCTTTGATATCTTATACACAATTACGTGCTATGAATCTTTGATATGTCATCCTATGCTTAACGATAATTATTGTTTTTAAATCCTTAATTAGCGCAAACTCTCCTTCCCACATAGCAAAATGACGTCCCAGGGATATCTGACGGATCTCCTGGCAGGATATCGGGACGTCCGTAGGACGTCCTGTTTAAGTCCCGTTTACATCCATGGGACGTATAGCTATAATTAATCCTTCGTATGACTATACGAAGGCATATTCTTCGTATAGTTATAATTAATTAAATAATAATAATAGTAAGATCAATTTAATTTATAGAAATTCCAGGTAGGTAATCCCGCACGGCTTTCCGGGGGACATCCAGGGGACATCCATACGGGATGAACTTTTTGTATTGCCCACAGAGTTATCCCACGGACGTCCTTAGGACATCGCTATGGGAGCAGGACCATTCTGACGGTAATGGGATCTAAATGTGACGTCCCAGGGACGTACTCTGCTATGTGGGTTACTGTAGGCAAGATTGCGCACATGGGTAGGAGAGACCGCAAATGAGAATAAAATAACATTTGATAGTACGAACCAAGTAGAAACTACTTATTGTGATCCAAAACATTATAAACTATGGTATTACATACAGGTATTAGCTAAAACAGCCTGAATACTCCTGTTAAATGTTAGATTTGTTATTCTTGGCACTGTTTATAAATTTTACTAATGCAATCGTAGTGGACAGAGGAAAAAAATGTATGCTCTTCATTCAAAGTATTCCTCTGCCAAGTAGTTGGCCAGGACCAAAAATGACACCAAAACCTAGCCCTGATTTATACATAACTTTCCGCAATCTGTCTCCTCATTGTATTAAATGAATGTCCTGCGCAAACTCTCCTACTTGACGTTTGACCCAACTATCTTAATTAGGGAGGAGAGTTTACGCACCACATAGCTTGAGTGCCAATTTCCAGATTGACCGCTAAATGTGTATAACACTAGTTCTGACACAGAACTAGCTCAGATACACCTTAATTTTTATAATTTTTAACTTGAAAACATCTCCTTTGAAAATATATATGCACAACGCTTATGAAAAGTCAAGCAATTAACTGTTTAATCCATAGTTTAAGCGTGGTCTGGTTATTATTAACTGATTTTATTTATTGCTCTTGCCCTTATAGCGTGTGTTAAAGATGCTACTCGGAATGATAATATAGTTGCATCGTTATTGAGTTAGGTAAGTTAACTTATATATAAAACTCCTCGTTTTTATTTAAAACTTTTTGAATTTGAATTTAATTTAAGACCTTTAAGCAACTTTTGACTCAAGCCGGTTTCAAACTCTTCAAATAGAGGACGCGTATGCGCGATAAAATATGCACATTTCATTACTCTAATCGCTCTCTTTCCCAATGCGAATATTTTTCGCTAGTATTCTTTACTTAATTTTCCATACCACGATTCAATGTTATGCGAAAGGTATGGGTGTATAAAGGGATAATAATACATCTTAGTTATGTTTTAGAGAATACCCGAGAAATTTGGAGAATATACCAATTTGTTCAGTGACACTTTCTCCCCTTATTTCTATGAAGTCTTTCTCTTATGTGTAATTTTCGTCAAACCATGTGCCTAGATATTTTATACTTGAAACTGTACGTATGTTCTCGGAATTGATAGAAATCGGACAATATTTATACTTTCTGTTTTATGACTGTTTCTGAAACAAACGCAATTATGCATTTTGTCTCTGCAATATTCAACGTTAATTTATCAATCTTGAAACCACTGCTTTAATTTGCCCAAGTCGTTATTATTTGTCTTTTGCACTAAATCAAGTGTGGATCTTTTCTTGAATATTATTGTGTCGTCTGCAAACAACAGACACTTTGATTCGCTTAAAATTTCCAGTAAGTCATTGATATATAACAAAAATAGTAGTACCCTAAAGTAGATCCCTGTGGTATTCCATTATGTCCTGATTTTAAGTTTGATGTCAGTGTTTATTTTATAAAAAGCTCGCTAGGTGGGGTACATCAGGAAAACTGTATTTTTTATATCTCTTGGTATGAAGGCTAGGTTTCTATACCCCTTGGCTATTCTGCATAACAACAAGCACGAAAGAATACCTTTCGAAACGCTCTCAAGGACTAGTAAAAACAAGTAAAACATAGAATCCGTCCTCCAGAAAGGTAGAAAGTGCTCTCCGGAAATGCAACTCCACTTCTTATGAGTTTTCTGTTAAGAAAACTCTGGAGTTCAATTCCAGAGCTTCCATATTTTATAAAATCACTTCCAATATTCATATAACTATTTAGTACTTTCTACGGATGCTTCGATGTTGATATTTACGACTAGATTTTCCGGTTTGAGTTGTTATAAAATGAATAAAAACTTTGGTCAATTTTATTTTTATATGGGCCAGTCTAGTAACTTTGGACTTCGGCCCTTCACGATTCGCATTTGGCTGTTAAAATCCATACCCATGCCCCTGCCGGGACCTTCGAGCCGATGGCCTACCGTCGCAGACAGCTCGGCCACCCAGCCGGCTTGTAAAATTGACATTTTGACAAGATGCTTGCAAAGAAGTTGCTTAAGTGATTTCATATACTGTTTACGAAATTATATTGGAACTAGTACTCTGCACCAATCCATTCAAAAACTATCAGTGACGTAATTAAAGATAAGACGTTTTGCACTCTGCCATGCGTTTAACCCGAAAACTATGGAACGGAAATAAAAATAGAGGCCAGATTTGGATTCTGAGTACAAAACCTACGAAAGAGCAGAATCACAGATCGTAGAAAATGTTAAGAAGAGACCTGACCACACTAACATTTCTTTAACTTTCTTGTTATACGCATTTTTTATTTATTTATTTTTACATTTTATGCACTTAACGGAAATAGGTTAGGTTAGAAAAGTCAGGTCAGACTTTATTTTTCTAGTTTTACAGTCTGCAGTTTCTCCCATAAGGATTTCCTGAGCCAAGGCGCTCGTATATTTATGTGAGGTTGAGACACAGTTCGGTAATTATTTCATGCAGTAGCCCTCTTTTTCCTAACCCTTCACAGCTCTCTCTTGTTAGAATAGCTATGACAAGTCAAATAGAATACACCAAGATCACAGTACTCTTTGCAAGCTGTGAAATATGTTTACTGTTAAATTATGGGAAAGGTGGCAAAAATCTTTTTACGGGAAATTTTTATACATCCCTGAAGAAAAAAAAATAGTTAAAATTAATGAAAGTGGTTATGAAGCGATTATCAGAAAAGGAGGATATAATATTCAGTGTTGCTAGATAACGAACCCAATTGTTAGTGGTGTAAAAGCGATAAATCAGTGGTCAAGATGACACGGAGATAAACAAACAGCTCTCTAATTTCTGTATTCTTTATTTTCGAAATATGTCACAGCTTTTTCTCATTTTGTAAACGGAAAATAGGATTATGCCATCACATTTTCTCCCTTTGTCAGTTTATCTGGATTCTCTCTCCCTTTCCCTCTCTTCTTGCTCCGGTGTCTACATTCTGTCAATCTGATTATCCTTTTCTGTGCTTCTTGTCCATCTCTTGTCGCAAGCTTCACCGCCTGTATAAACTAACTGCGACATTTATTGAAGAACACTGAATAATTTACTTGCACCTGGTGTGAAAATTAAAATTATGACGAAATCCTCAATCAAGTCGTTTCGTGGTAAGAACGCCAATGTAATAAATAAGACCTGAGTTAAAAATAAATCCTTTGATTTACTATTCATTGGTGTTCATCTGTATAAAGTTTATGCAAACGCTTCTTGAACCTAGTGCAAATCATTGAAATAATATACGCTGTGTGAAAAGGAAGAACGAAAACTTCGTATATAAAATGACATTTATATAGATTACAGTTCAGGATATGAAACAGGTTTGTTATCTACATGATAAATGTTTTGTGAAGCTTTTCTTCTTAGCAGGCGGTCAGTGTAGTAAAAAACTATATTCGTAGCGATTTTTTTTAAACATGTAGGTGGGTAATGAAATACGCTATTAATTAGTCACACCAGCGAATATTTTTTTCGGGTTGATTATGCGAGAACGCGAAGGTGATAAATGCACTATTTGCGTGCTCTGTGACGTTCTCAAGTAACAAAAACCGTTTGTGTTTATTCCACGTGAAAAAAAGCAGTTAACCTACAATAAAATAAAAGAATGTGAAACAAACAAGACGATACCCAGATGAAGAAGAAACAAGATGGACAGAAATATGGAAATATGACATAAAGATATGCAACCAATAGGAAGAGAAAAGTATGAAGAAAGTAATTTCAAACCTTATACATCCACATGTAAACAAGAGAACAGTGAAGTTGTTTTTCTCACTAGAGAAATATGTGTATTAGATAAACACGTAAAATGGTAATTAAGATATAACGTATTAAATGTATGTAACAATAGCAGATCTGATAACAAATAGCAATAATTAAATCCTTCATCATTAAGTTTCGTATTTAATCATGTTGCCTGGGATCTACTTTTTCGTACATTCATTGTTTAAGTAATGAAAGTGATACAATCAAATTCTTACACCAAAGATTTTTAATTTACCTAACTTAACGTATTCACGCGTATTCAGTGTCATATGCAGCGGTGCAAGTTATATGTGAAATATGACCGTACGTGCTTACGTCTAATCTAACAAGGAAGAGGTGAGTAAGCATTTAATAGATTAGGCGGAATTTATAGATACACATTTGTGACGATGCGGGAATCCAAGATTTGTATATAACAATTACATATCTGCTTGTCGCGCATAAGTTGTCATCTGTTTCGTTTTCTTAGTTACTAAGGTTTTTAATATTACGTTTCTTAATGAAATGACAGCTGATTGAGACAATAAGTTGGGCTTTACACATAGCAATAATATCACTAGGTCCACTGTTATGCTCATGAAACATCACAGTAATGTTTAACAACCCTTTCGAAAGCGTGGAGATGCTGTGATTTGCCATAATTTAAATATCATTAAAAATATTTAAACCAAATCAACTTGTTTATACATTATTTATTGTAGGAAGTCTTTGATTCATCAGAAGATACTGCGATATTGTTGCTAGTATTAATTTTAAAACATTTTTTCTGTTGTTCAAATACAGCTGAAACTACTGTAAAGGATTCTTCCCTAAACAGTAGTATTTTAATTTTTCTCAAAGGTGATTGATTATCTTTTATTGGTCCCCATGGTTTACTATAGTCAAGAAGCACCAAAAAGGTGATTTATCCGCAGTCTATTTCCTTGTTTAATTAGTCCAAAACATTTATAAATACAATTATTGTAGTGAATCCTAAATCCCGAGAGGGGAAAAGATAAGTAGCTCGAGATATTTAAATGATATGCAAGTTCATATTTGACTAGTCGCGCCAGTTATGTTAGACATGATCGGTCTTTATGAGCAAACTTTACGTGCAGTTTGAAAATACTTTACAAAAAGGTTGTACGGTTACTGGATTGAAATCTAATGGGTAAGGAGAGGTGTCTGATTTCAAATCTGAGATTAGTTTACATAATGTAATGAACTGGTTTTAAACTTAATGCAATATTAGCATGAGGAAAGGTTGAAACGGAAAATAGCATATTGCTATGGTTTTGAGAAGTAAAAGTGAAGAAACTAGTGAAAATCCTAATAAAAGCAGAGGAAAAATTACCTAAAGCTATTTATTTCACGTTCGTTACAAGACCGAATGCGCCACCGTAGTCCTACACAATGTTTCATACTTACAAAATATGTATTTATTTTCGTAGTAAATATGATGTACATTTCCCATACAGTTCGTTTAGAAAGAAAACAATTCACTGCATGTATATGCATGACATGTGTAAATTCACATAAATACACATATAACAAAAGTCCACAACGAAAGGTTGCAGTATCAGCAAACTGAGAGAGTCCATTTAAGTCATAAATCTTTCGACATCTCTCTCAACATAGAGTCTAACTCGAATCTGAAATTATTTTGTCTCTATCACCACTTAAGCTGTAGTCCGTGTCGCAGAAACGGACATGCAAAAATTAGTACTCTCCATTATGTAATGGGATCCCTAAGAAGGTGATAATCGTGTTCAGATTGAGGTTAATCGTTACAAAAGTTGCCAGTTACCTGTGTTTCAAGGTGGGGACACACACAGTTCGGTTTGCAGTTCACCGATTTCATCCTTGGGACATAACAGATTTCGCCCTTGGGACATTCACCTAATCTCCATGCGACTAAAGTCAATGGCAAATCACCATCGTTTGACCTTTCCCAGAGATCCTCAGATTAATAACTTGCTTCGGGGCAGTGCCCTCATCATCATCACCAAAAGATGATTATTCACAGTCTATCATACGAACACATTGTTCTTGCATTGTCAATGATAGTGTCAGATCACAATGCTATATGACTTCATGAACTTCCGGATGGGAGACTGGACACTTCAACCAAAAAAGTAAACTTAAAATTGAATACATTTTAGAAATTAGACAAACACTTCATTTGAAATGCCGTGTAAATTTGACATTCCACAGTATTTCAAATAAAGACAGTTGATCATGTAATTACATTAAAATATTAATAAAAGATGTTTCCTTACAAACTATCCGTATATGTAATCCACGTAATCCTGTGTGTGGTGCAATAGGAGAAGGTGCCCCAATGAACGCAAAACAAGTATTCTACTGTAGCTAACCTAATTTTAACTTAATCTTGGATTTTCAATAATGTATATTGTTTTATTTTTTTGAAGCATCTAATATCAAGAAAGTTGAAATTTAAAATACGCATAACGCTTATTCTGCCGTTAATAATACCTTATGGCTGTGAAAGTTGTAGTGCGACTGCAACTCTACTGTTCTACTGTTGTACTGCGGGAATTTGAAAATAAGGTTTTGAGAAAGATATACGGGCCGAGATGACCGGATAATTAAGAAGAATGTATAACGAGGAACTACCCAGACTGTACGATTAACCCGATGTTGTAAGAATAATGAAATCACTAGACTCTGTACGTTCATACTGACAGCGTGCGTGCGAGCGAACGAGCTACAAGAGGATTACATACGTTCAAATGGAGGTGTGTTCGTACCGAACGCCAGCAAGCGAGCTAGCGCAATAAAGTTGTCGCTAAAGATGGGCAAGTCATGTTACTCGGATGGGCGAAAACGATTGTATTCCATCGTGGTTTAGAAACCGCAGCGAAAGCATCCTTTGTGAAGACTGAGACGTCGTTCGGAGAAAAATATTGTAAGGGATCTTTAAGAAGTAAGTGCTCGTGATGAAAACTGGCTTTATGTTGCCCAGGATAGAATCCGATGGCGAACGTTTGTTATTAGGGCGATGGACTTGCGGGTTCCGTAAGCCACAGAAGACTTATGTGATGTCACTATATATTTGTAGGTTTCGTAGTGGTATGATTACTCGAGCCTTTATGCAGAAGAGTGTTCAACCTATTGGAAATAACGGGCAAATTTGTAAATTACATGCATCGTGCGAGTACGATTAGTGTAATAACCGTACATATAGCTTAAATTTTCAGTCTTCAATTATCGTTTGGAGATTCGAATTAGCGGCGCACAAATGGTTTGGCTTGAGCAATAAAATTAAAAAATCATCTATTCTAATTCAGTCATACTCATTTGTACTTATAACATTTCTTCCATTGCTTTCAAAATCTAATGTGTTAGAAACAGTAAGTTTCCTATTTACTTGCGCAGAGATATTTGATTAGTTTTGTTTGAAATTTTGTCCACAATTTTTTCCGGTTATATGCACACTGTATGATTTAATATTATTTAAATTGGTAAAATTCTCGGACCTGCACCGTTATTAGACCACGTTACTGAATCATTATTGTATTTATTAAAATGTATCTTGATTTTTTTATGAATCGGTTAGTAGCAATAGGACGCCAACTGAGTAAACTTCTCATTGTCTTGTAGTTTTCTAGTGTCTCCGGCAGACACATGGACCAGATGCATCTTGTTTTCTTTTTAAGAACACAACACTAAACGAATAGAAGGTAAAAGCGAGCAATAGGAATCCTAATTTCATTAGCTTCTAATTTATTTCACTTTTTTTCTCTCTCAATTGGATATAAACGTCCAAGTCCTGCTAAGTGCACTGGAAAAGCAAACGTCTCATTACTAGGATTTTGATCACTTAAACATACCGTATTTGTATTGTACGTGAATGTTTTGTGTGCTTGTGTGTATGGACAAGGGGCGTGTTCTAGTTGTGAGATATCGCCTGTGTGACCTTCCCATTTCTTCATCACAACAAACAATATATTTAACAGCTCAGTACACTTAAAACTGATGCATGATTATTCTCTAGTAATTTCTACACCAATGTTTTTGAGTGTTTCTTTACGAGTAGAATAAGACCTATAATAATAGGGTTGTAGAAAAATATGTCTTCCCTTTGGTTTTTCATACTTCTAACGTCTTTCCTGTCCATAGTAACCGGTGGGAAAATGGTGTAATTCCATATAGAATATATTATATATCTCGTTCTGTATATGGTCCTTGTGGGAAGAAACCTCATGAAAGCAGTGGCGCCAAATTTTTCACTCTAGGTAAATTGCTTTTGTTTTTGGTGATAAGATTGCCGCCAAAGAAGTGTAAGTCTATGTTGTATGTTCACTTTTAAAGAACAGAGTTAATGAGAAGAACTAATAAAGAAATTGTGGAAATTGCATACTAAAATACCACATCATATTAATTTTGACATCTAATGATACCCTTCTTTTCTTCTGTATAACTATTTTCTTTTTAACGCTAGCGGAGGGCTTGTTACAACGTTTGATTGGAATTTTCATGTAATGTTGTTGGAAGGAAACTTATTTCACTACCTTTTCTTATTCCAAACTGGTGCGATAAACAATATAGAAGACACCCATTATCAAGTGGGATGTACACAAGTGAATTAGCTACCGAAATATAGTAAAAGGAAAGCATTCAGCAATTTGTTTTTCTCTTTTATCTACACTATAAAAAACCTGCAGTATTTGTACATATTTTTCACATGACTCAACTTCCTCTAACTTGTGTGTACTTTAATTGTGCAAAAATTTGAACAAGCAATAACATGTATTGATACAAATTAACTGTAAAAAGAAAGTTACATTTGACTAGTGTTCTGTTATACACCTTTCAGATTTCTAATTTTAATTTCTACTCTCAACGAGAACTAAGTCCTTAGAACATATCCCAACGGTCATCCTTCTAAAACTTCCTAACTCCCCTCCTCTAAAATTTTGGCCACACCGTTGTTATAGTTAAAGGAATGAACTATTTTATTGACATAAAAAGTAAGGATTTTACTTTTAAGGTAAGGGGTAAAATATGCATAAAATTCTGAATATTTTTTAGCCATGTTGACATTGTTTCATGTGTTGTTCAGGCATATTAGATATTCAATTTATGTCGACTATAAAGTTTAACGGATATATCTGGAACTATTAATAATACGACCTAAAATTGTATTTGTCATAAGTAACGAATGCGATTTGTCCAGTTGAATATACAGCGATCAATGGTAAGATTCATTTTATAAATAAATATTGCCTATCAATTAGCATGGATAGTGATGAACTTGTACGTGGTACGTATACGGAAGAATGGTTTTCTTCTGGTAAAGAATCATGGCTAATTAATAAATGGATGCTGAATATTTCTATTAAATGAGTTATAATTTTGAAGTATGTGTTTTGATAGAATATCGTATCTTACGGCCACACTTTAAATACTCCCTCGGGACTAAAAGATTCTCTAATATAGCAATTCAGCATTATCAACCGTTTCAGCAAAACATTAAATACGAAATCCAATCAATCGGCCTAATAATTAGTATGTTTTCAGCATGCACAACGTATTACATGATGTATCAGCATGCATTAATGACCTAATGATAAATTTATTGGATTTGAAAAAGCAAATAGAAATTTTGTACTGTGAAATTTTAAATCACTTAATGTTCACTAATATTAAATGGGTGAGTAGTAGAAATAGTCACTCAGTGTTTTATTTACTTTCAGTGTTAGCAATAATTTTTAAAGATTTATTTATACGAGTGCAACTGAATATAAGAAATATTTAAACAGTTTGAGACACATCATTTTAAAATAGTTCGTTACTCCCTTATGTACCTAGAAAATTGACATCGTTGTCTAGCTCTCAAAATAACTTCGCTACTTCGTGTTTTATGATCGTTTGTTTTTACTTCATATAATTATGGCATTTTGTTCTTTATTTTTCACCTATTTTAACCTATATTTCTCAAATTAGAAAGAATACAATACAATTTAAAAAAACTAGCGAACTTTAGAAAGTAATAAAGGTCTTCAGACAAACCTTCACTCATAACGAAGAATTATGACAATCTGTTAGTTAAGGAAGCACGAGAAAATTTAAATAGATTTAAGGTATGTTGAGATTTTGGTCCTTTTGTTAGACGTCAAAGAAAATAAGCCAAAGATTAATTTGTTGTTTCAGCCTCGTAATATGTATAAGAATGCCTCTTTTTACCGTATGATAGAGTTTCTTGGTGCTCAAATCGATGTGAATAATGTAATTGAACACAACATTGGTAGTTAAAAGACACTATGTCTTGGTGTAGGTTGTAGGTGCGAAAATGTTTCCCAAAAATGTGTCAGTGCTATAAAATGTCACATAGATCAGCAGTTTATCATCATAAATTGGTCCATTAATGACTAAGCATAATTAAGATAAATGTTGTTCTCTGTTGGAGGTATTACTATGATGAGTGAGCAAATGTTAGAATGGATTGTTTTGTCTTTTCTGCCAGTCTTAGAGCCAACCAACTTGAGAATTTGTAATATACCTGGTAAAGGTTGGCTTCCCAATAATTTGTTCACGTGCTTGTACTAAATTTATGTATCTAGTGTGATACATTGCCATCTATGTCGTGTCCAAGTATAGTATTTTTCATGATATCGGGATATTGTGCGATACTTACACCTTTTCTGATTTCTTGCTATGTAATTGTTGATGGGTAAGTAAGTGGTAGGCATATCTTACTCATATTTAAAGGTTCCTCATATGAACTTACCTAGTCAGTTCTTCTTTAGCTTCGCGTTGAGTCTTAATACCGTCTAAGAATTCTGTTTAGAGTAAAGCATCTTTCCCAAATATTCTAATATGTTTTCACAAGAAATGTTGAGGCTTTTGAATCTCTTATTAGTCCTGTCTCGTCCCCCTCCAGATATTTTATTATTATTGTCGTGGAAGAAATGAATTGAAATCACTAGTTCAGCTACAATTTTGCCGCGTAGTTTCGAATGTTTAGTTTGAAAGATAATTTTTACCGAAACTATAATGACATCAGTCTTGTTTATTATGATTTGTTCTTTTGTCTGCGGAACTTGCTCTCAATTTTGTTGCTCGAATATTAGAACATTGTATAAATGTGCTCACTACGAATTAACAGAATCACTTGAATTCAAATGAAGTTTCTGTGCTATTTAGATAAGCACTCTTTGGAGGCTTAGGAATGAAATTAAATTTTTGTTAAGGCCTAAAAAGCGTTGTGTTCACCTCCAAAATTTTGAAATTGTACTATATATATATATATATCTTACCTTGCCTATTACCTCCGCTTCATTACAGGAACATCACAAATATATCATGATTTGATTTGACGCAGAACATGGTCTATTATAATGTGTTACTGTCACAAATAATCCTGTTAATTTGCAACAAAAAGTAAATATGTAAAAAAATAGCAGAAAACAAAATTATGGAATTTCATGATTTTTAGATATATTTTTATCAAAAAGGAGAGAACCTGACTAGATCCAGAGATACTACTTTCCTTATTACAAATATCTGAGGTGACTGCAACGTCGGAAGTAAAAAAAGTGCCATTTGGTGCGTTCAAGAATCCAGGTGACAATATACACTTCCCCTTCGTTACATTGTACTATTCACCAAATTCTAGTACATTTTATTTGCTAGTAACCATGTAAGATTTAGCAGTTGGCATAGTTAAAAATCCATGCTGAAGGATAAAATTTCTTCCTAGTGTGTCTCTTCTATACTCTTTGTTTATTGTCTATGAAAAAAAATATATTAAAAGGTATACTATTTAACCTCACTTTCTCAACATGGAATCCATCACCTTGTTTTAATTACACAGAGCTAGAAGCACCTTACAGAAAATATATTTTAACCTTAACAAATTCAATTTATATATCTCTCTCCTCCTATCCTTCATTTCCCCAGAAATCTGCCGTAAACATTGTCGATAAAGTCATTTTCCTTTCTTTCCAATGCAAACGTTTTCTTTTAAATTTCTCTACAAATGTATGTTTAGTTTAGTTTCCTTGTTCTTTATAGGAACGCGAAAACTTCTTTGGAGCTAAGTTATTGTCTATTCTGAATTCCTCGTACTCATGCTTTTTAACTTTCTACCGCACTTCCACTACGACAACTTATATTTCTAGGTGGATATCACATACAGGGAGAGATTTTGTATTCTTAAAACAGAAACCACGTTTTCACTACTATCATTTTGGGTTTGTTACAAATGTAGGTTTCTTTGGTTTCTTAATGAATATAACGAATTGTTACTTAACGAATTTAATGTATTTTAAAGCTCTGAAACTTATTTAATGATTCGTGGATTCCGTCCTTTTCTAATCCCGAATAAATAATTTCTATAGCTTTCATTTCAAAATTCACCATCATCTCCAGAGAAATTTATCCTCTAAAAATAATGCATATTTAGTTATGATGCACAGATTGATCCCCCATATAACGTAGAAAAGAGGTAATCAACTTGCCAACTATTATTGTGCATCTAGCATGAGAAATGAGGTTATGTTTGTATAGTACGTTTGCTGTTTTAATTACTCGAATGTTATAATTTATAATTAAGGGGAAAGGTGATATAGTCGTAGTAATACTTTCTCAATATATCACACATGTATTTTAAATAATAACTCGTGGTTTACTTTTCTTGGAACGTCTGTACAACGGTACAATTAATAGGTGTTTTTAGGACGTTATTAAATTGTTTTAAAAAACTAATTTCTTCACTTGAAAGTTCATCACAAAACTTCTACAGTTTTCAGCATTTAGGATCGACTTAAACATGATTGTATGGGTTGCATGCGTAGGACCAACACGGCGTTGAACGAACACGGCGTTGGACCAACACGGTGTT
This sequence comes from Lepisma saccharinum, assembly GCA_022664845.1. NCBI lineage: Eukaryota > Metazoa > Arthropoda > Insecta > Zygentoma > Lepismatidae > Lepisma > Lepisma saccharinum. The sequence goes on along the minus strand of JAGDQP010021247.1, from coordinate 12,333 downwards.
GGACCAACAATTAAATTGACAACGCCCCAGATATATAAAACCTAAAAAGATAATAAAAAATATCATCTTAAATTATTTTTGGGCACCTGCGTAGAACCAACACTGCGTTGGACCAACACCAGCACAAAACCAAAATTTCGTAGAATCGCCGTTTGACCAACACGGCGTTCGACCAACACAGAGTTTTGCCCTGGGATGTTGATCGTACGCCGGTTCTTGCTGCTTGAGAGGCTGTTGGTCGTACGAAGTGTTGGTCTAACGCCGCATCCCCGATGGTATAAAGTGTTTTGTCCAGAGACAGTTTTGTGACCGGAAGATCTTTGGCCAAGATGAAACGATGTTGGTTTCTTATGGCCTTCTACTGAATGTTGAAGAACATGTGGATTCCGATATTCAGTGTTTCCCTTTTGGGTCTCAAACCCATGACCTCTTAATTAGAAGTTAGAATATAGGTAACGAGCGTAACCGCGTAGCAAAGATTTTCCAGCTCTTTATGTAAATGAAAGTATTCAAAGATACTTCAACAATCTGAAATAGACAGTGAAAGTGAGTGAATACCTTAAAGCATATAAGAGACACAATACAACGCACTCAACTGTGGTACCTAGTATCTTCAGCTCTCTACAATACTTTTCTTTCAAAAATCTTTCACCACCAAATATAGCTGTGTAATTCAGGTTTGCGTCAATGGCTAGCAGACATAAAATTGTTTCCTGGTTTAGTATCGTACGTACATCTTTATTTATGAATCCTTTGTGAACAATGATCTGTGTGTATTATATAAAAAAAAAGGCTGTTGACCCTACATTTGCACACACGCCACAGATACCCGAAAAATATATCCACAAAAAACATACACACTCTCACATAAGAGGTAATCAAAGGAAACAGTTTTCTTTTTAGATATCGTCTTGTTTATTTGACTACTTAAAACACTTCTCTCTAGCGGCATGTACCTTTTAAAACACTACTTGTGTGTCCTTCAAAAATATGGGCATTTATATTCCTTTCAGGTTTCCTTCACACACATTCATATGTATAAAATAGGAGTATTTCTCAGTTTAATAATTTTCTACACGAAACTTGTTTAACTGGTCTTTCTTCAGCTGCTCAACCCCTTTGAACACTTTAACACCTTTAAGACAATCACCCAGTTTTCTATTTTACCCAGCAAAGAACACAATGGACGTAATGAAGTAGATTCCGACATTCATAGAGCTACAGAAAAAATCGTCTGTTCTTGTAATTAAAATAAAATAAAAAAAAAAAAAAGGAGGAGTTGAAGTGAAACACTGTAATTAGTAGTAGTTAAAACATATTAAGATAAAGAAATGGAAATTACTGAACGCTTTGAGAAACAAAACAGTGTCCTTAGGCCCTTAGGCTTGCTTTGTCCTGTAACTTTGCTGATGTTTCTAGCTGTACGAAACTGAATGAAAGTGATATAGTATTTCTACAGCAAAATACAACCTTTATTACGTAAAGTGCTGAAACTAAATGGAAAACTTATTTCTTACCACATTAATCTTACTCGCTCACCAACCTCTGTTTCTAAAGTAATCAAAAGTACCTAATTTAAGGACATACAGGTACACTAAATGTTTAGCGCAATCGCTAACTCATAAGCCCAGCCCTCACTGTATAGTTGTCATGGTCGCGAACTTAGGTTGGGCATTGGAGAAGCTCGCACATTTAAGTCCTGATGCTGGTTTTCTAGGATTTTCCTCAATTTTGCCAGAAGAATGCCACTATGACTTCCACACCAAAGCTACCTCACCCTTCCCTGTCTCCAGAACAGTGCTAGCAGAGAAATGTTATTATATCCCTCAGACAAGTAACTGGCTTAGGTCATACATGCTTGTCTAATTCCTGCGTTGTCTAGTGGAAAGGATCGCTGACTATGAGCACTGAGAAAGGCTGCAGAATTTCGAATTCCATCTGCCTGATGTTTTCTCGTGTTCTTCACAATCCCGTCATTCGAATGTCGGAATGGTATCTTCTCCTTCACTTTACCCAAAATATGCGCCTGCGGAGAGATATAATCCCTCACACTGTTCAAGGGCTTAGTCCACGAATACTTAAAAGTATATTAATGAGATTTAAATAAATACATAGTTATTTATACGAACATAAGTACGTAATTATTAAACAGGAAAGTTGAAGAGCGTATAAAAGAATCTGTGAGAAACTTACTCGAAGGTATTTATAGATAGAAAATGGCTGTGCTACGAAAACACTATAATGGTTTTATTTATTTATTTGTTTGTTTGTTGAACACAACGGCTATACACCCAATAACAGATTGTTGCTGTAACATATTGTTACATTTTCAGTAATTGTATAATATTACAATTTATGATATTACAATACATGATAATTTATTTTAAATGCTTGTAGAATCTTTCTATTCATACTTAATATGTCTAAGGTAGGTTTACTAGTGATTATGGAATTATATAAACAACACATTATTTTGATTGCTGATATGCTTAACATATTTGTCCTTTGTCTCAGTATATCACATCATACTATGAAATAGCTTATGTTAGGAACGTGCAATTTTATGCCATTGTGTAGTAGTTCGTACAGGTAAAACTGTAGATTGTATAATTTCTGTAATAAGTATTTGTTTGTAAGTTCTGTGCATTTTTCAAACTTCAAATAGATTACTGTTTCCTTGAAAGTCAAATAAGAAACAAATTTTGATTGTATTAATTTTATCTTCTGCTTATTACTTCGGGTATAATATTGCCATATAGAAACATATTCAATCTTAGAGCGAACATATACAAAAAAAAAATGTGTTTTAAGAACATCCATACTCGTAAATTCACTTCCAAGCGTTGTTACAAAACCAAGATTCCTAAGTAATTCTTTAGCAATATGAATTATGCGGAGATTGAAAGCAATGTTAGATTGTAAAGTGTCCCTGAGATCGGTTATAAAATTAACTCTTTACAGTCGTACATCATCAATCGTATACTTATAATGTACTATTTTTTTATATAAAAGTCATTACATCACATTTTATTGTTTTAATACGAATTTGTTTACAGAGCATAAAGGCTGAGTGCATTGATGTCACTTCTCAAGACAATTGCATCTAGTTCGTAGGAAATACTGCGATAAAACTTGAAGTCACCTTCATATAAAATTTATGACAGCTCGATATTTCTTCAGGTAAGTCGTTAAGAATTAACTGAAATAGGAGCGGGCCAACATTGGATCCCTGAGGAACGCCTGAGTGCACCAAGTATTCTTCTGTTGTAATATGATTTTACTAATTACGTGTTAACTGCTACAATCGGAATTTGGTGCTAACTGCCACGATATCCTTATCGTGGATTTATCTTACGTCATCACTCATCAGTGTACTTACTCATTACCACGTATCTGACTGAAGCAGCTTAGGGTTGCCAGACGTCCAGAACTTAACGGTATTATCTACGTAAAAAAATCTTCGTCAAGTTTCTAAATATGAGAAACAATAATAATACCATCTTTATTGTAGCGCGTACCTCAGCATCAAGGAATACCTTTACAGTATATATTCGTAAAAAAATCACACAACGCGAAGAAACGGTTACAGTTTCATTTTTTAAAAAAAAACTCAATATACAAAGCTCAAAATGGAAAAGCTGACATGATAATCCTGTTACGCTCAAGTTTAAAACAAAAACATTTTTCTGAAAAAGAATACATGCATGTAGTGAACGGACATTTTGTCATGTTTCTTCTGAAGTCAGAATGTACAAGAAGGAGGAATTTGTGCGCCGAGAAACATAAAAAAATTAATTAAATGACATCATATTTAATTTTATCCATACTCAAAGACGGCTCCAATAGGAACCTTGTCTTCTCTTCTTAAAAATCTTGGTTTTATGTTGAGTATTTCATGAGTTTTTAATTCTGTGATTTTAGATCCTGGTCAGAACAGTGTTCGATTTGTTGGGAGGATGGTTAGGGCTTTCTCCTCTCTGCAAAAACCTTCACTGGATGTTTTCCGATGAGCCGGACTTAAAATCCGATATTCTACGACCTTTCTGAAAATTGTTCAAATCGGACACTAGGTGCAAATGCCGGGATGGGACCAACTAACTAGGCCCTGGCCTACCATATTCCAACACCTTCTCGCCCACCCTAATTTGCCCTGAACTTGAAATGCCTAAAGACCATAAATAAATTCAATCCAGACACTGGGTCAGACTTATACAGTTGTACATCGTTGCACTGTCTCACCTGTTTCAACTTTTTCACTGAAGTACGAAATTTTCAACTCAAGTTTTCCTACTTTTATCATTACGAAGTCTTAGTTATTTTTATGTTAACAATTCTGATTTCTTTTAAATTTAAATGAGGCTTACGTTTCATGAAACTATTAAAAGCTGTTTGAGCCCAGGTAGAAACGGTGGGACAATTTTGAAAAGGAACATTTTGATTATTTTTATTAACTAACTTAGTAACAGAATTTCTGGCTATCATAGCATTAGCAGAATACACAAAAAATTTAAGAGATTCCTGGTAAGGGAAGTTCCTATTTATATAAAAGCCAAGAAAATGCCTTGGGGGGCAAGAAAATTTAATGGGCTTCTCAATTGGGACCGAGAAAATATTAAGTGGGCAAAATTATTTGAGAAGGGGTACCGGTTCCCCTAGACCCTACCAACTACGAGCTTGATTATGTCACTGCATACAGTAAGCAAAGCAACTGTTTGTCAATTCTTCTATTTTATGCATAGGCGGCGCCAGAGCTTTTTATACAGGTGGGCCAACTGAATTTTGGTTTTCTTTGAATCCTTAATTGCATTTTACGTTCACTAATAAAACAACAGTTCAAGTATATGACAGAATTCTTTTCTTTAAATGGTACACGGCCACATGCACATAAATTAGAGACTGAACAATTTTGTATAAATAAGACCTACGAATTTCAAGGGAGCAAGCACATATTTAAATCATGAGAAAATTTATAAACAGAAGTTTGATATGACTATATAAATTAACAGTATTAATTAAACCTGATTCTTCTATTTTGGTACTCACAAGGAAACCACCTGTAAGAACGTTTCAAAATCTATCTTGAAATTTCGTTAGTAGAATCTATGTTCCATAGAAAGGTTAAAAAAAACTTTCATTTTTATCTGTAAGGTTCTGAGATCGAGGCCAGAATATTGGTGCGAAGTGTACAGAAATCAATCAACAGAAATCACTTTTCCTTCAATTTCGGAGTGGCCGAGAGGTTAGAGCGCTCGCTTTCTGTGCGTGTGATCACGGTTTCAAATCAGGCGGGGACCATTGAACGAAGTACTTCGGAGCCCACTTTACGAAAAACTGTAGGTCCCGTCCTTAGAAGCTCACCAGCTAGTTTAGGATATTAACATTTCACTCACTCATTTTTGCTTAATTTTAGTTCCAGAATGGACCAGTGGAGAGTCCACACTTCCGTACACCATCGCGACACTCCTCGCTGATGGTAGACCCCCGGTTGGCTGCTACAAGTGAGGTGGTAACTATTTTTAGATCCAGCATCTGAAGCACTTAATGGCAACGCCATTGTTCTCTCTAACTTTCTTGTTTTCAATACAAATTTTGTCCAAATCTTGAGAATTTTTCTTCTGTAGGTTTTTCTTCCCTACAACACTGGGTCCTTACGTTAGGTATGTGGGAATAAGCACTCTGATGACGTAAGATAAACCCGCGATAAGAATATCGTGGCAGTTAGCATCAAATTTCGATTGTGGCAGTTAGCACGCCACCATTTTACCACACATCCTGTTTAAGTTCACGTAAGATGAAAACAACTGACACAACTCTTTTGTGAAATTTGATGTTAACGATGGAGTATAGCTGTGGATAAGTATCGCATTGAAACTTTCACAGGTTTCAGCCCATGTGGCAACGATATTGATTGAAAACGTGCCAAGTTCTAACTTCTTAAAATCGAAGTTATAAGGAGTTATGTGATAGCCCCTGAAGTTATATATATTTATAGTTCATGACTGTGATTAACCTTATTTTACCGTGTGTGGGACGGAACTGAAACATATTTCCCCCAAATTTCAGGGCGAAATTAACATGTGTGTTTTCTGTGTACATTTTTATGGGGACGCAGCTAGTCTTATTTCATGGAAGCATACAGCGATGATTTGTGCACTCTCTGTTCTTAAGAAAGTAGTCATCTTCTGGGGTTACTACAATTACATATGTTTTCTATTATCATTACATATATACCCGTGACACTTCCCCAGAAGCACACATACGTTGGAAATATGTGGATTAAACGTTAATACCGAAACGTAAATTTAAAGTTGTAGATGTACCGAAATGTCCCCCTGTTCAACGATTTATTCGATGTTGAATAATGGTTGAGTAGAAACATGTTGAAATCAAGAAGCGGACGGTGAAGAAACAGGTTCAGTGGGTCAAAACATAGCATGGTTGCTGACTATTGGTATACACATTTAGCTGTATTTTATCTGTTGCTTTCATCATAATATACAGTGTTAATTTTCCAACAGTAAATTATCTTACCGTCTGCTGTGGGATTCGCAGCTGGAACATTCAGCACTCGTCGTTGGTAGCTCGCCACGTTATCCCCCATCCATGGGTAGCCTTGAGAGCCACGACTCTTACGGTATCTGTAACAAAAGGCAGTCTTGAACCCAGGCGCCACAAATCCAGACATGCCATTTCACCATTATGTACTCCGTAAGAATAAGATTAAAGAATACTTTTCTTCTTTCTTCATTATGTACATTTTTCTTCTTTAACACATTGACCATCGCTGCACTATTAAATTTGTATTCTCAATATGTTGCCTTAGAAAAACGTATGTAAAGCGAAATCTATGTCATAGCTGAAAACACGTCACATTAGCGAAATTAAATGTTCGTTGAAATATAGTTTGATATTCAATCTGTTTTCAACATGCAAATAAGAACATGAGAAACGTAGTTAATTTTATTCTATTCTCTTTTAAGAACAATTTTTATGTAATTAACTTGGAAAGACACATCTATAGGGCACAGTTCAATATAATAGTTAAAAACACGTCACATTAACGTTCTATCACCGAAATCAAATTTTCGTTGGAATGTAGATTGAAATTCAACGTAGTTTCAACATGCACAAATATATTTTGAACTTTTATGCTCATACTGACGGAAGTACATCAAGCTAAATGTATACACAACATATACAGTATATGGGGCTTGAAATTGACATGTAAAAATATGCATCTTACCCAAGACAGTGTAAGATTCATTTGGGGAAAGATGGCTATAAAGGATATATGACAATAATAGTGAAAATAAAATGTGAAACTTCATGTCTACATTATCTATAATACGAGTAAACTACATGAACAAGTCCACATGTGTTTTCACCACCTCAGAAAATATTTCTTACAATATACACTTTGATAACATCTGCTTGAAAGCGTATATACTTGATAACATCTCCCTTACTTGATAATGGAACATGAACCAATTCAATGCAAAAATAACTTTAAGTTTTGTGTGGAATAAAACATAGTTCTTTAAAATATAACATACATTATATTCAACATATACCGAGAAGCCATAGCTCTGTTAGTGAAGCGTTGGCTTTGTGTTCTGTATGTCCTGGGTTCTATCTACGCGGTGGTCATCTTGATATGTTTATCCAGGGTTATCTTAGTCGGTTGGTGAGTTGGGATGGTTCCTTCAAAACTAGGCCCTGGCCGACTTCCCCCCCCCCCCCCCAAGCCTATTCCGATCTAAGCCATAGTTACCAAAGGCCATAAATGACATTCAAATTCTATTGAATTGGTACGCAGACTACAAATTACAAATATCCTTTTATGACTATTCTATTCAAGAAGAATAGTTCAAAGAAATGACTAATCAGAAAACAATGAAAACAGTTTTACTTGATGCGTATTTAGGTAGTGGGCATGCGCCCCCATCTTCGGGGTAAAACGCCACCAGTTTACCGCACATATGTAGCTATTTGTGATACAGTCTAAGAAGGTACTTAACAGTCACTCAAAACTACCTTCTTGAAGTGCATTGTCTGCTCTGTCATGGTACGAGGGTCGTTGAATAAGTCCTTAGAAGAAGATAGAAAAACAAACTATTTTAGGTTTTTTAAAAATATTCTTCCTTTAGCTCGATACACTTTCCCCAGCGTTTCTCCGAGTTTTTTTAAACCGTCCAAAAAGTAGGATTTCGGAAGGTCCTCAAAATAGGCACCTGTTTGGGGCGATGACCTTTTCGTTCGACGCTCTTCTTCTTCCGCCGAGCCATTTTTTCAAGTATGGAAATTAAAAAAAAAAAATATCACTGGGGGGCCAAATCAGGTGAATTGTAATAATTCGAACTTTAATTCCATAATTTTCGCCATCGAAACTTGCAGGTGTGTACCCGTGCATTGTCTTGATGGAAGAGCAAGCGCGGCACTTATCTTGCCGAGATTTTTTCACACTCAATTGTTCATGCAAAATTGAAAACACTGTGTATACCTTGTGGTATGCCTGTGGCCTCAACTATTTTGCGCACTTTCATTCGTCGATCACTCAAAACCATGTCGTGGATTTTGTCATTCATTTCGGAGGAAGTCACTTCCACTGAATGTCCATAATGATGTTCATCATTTGTGGATGTACGGCCACATTTAAACTCATTTACCCAATTGTAAATAGTCGCAGATTTGGAATGAACTTCATCCAACTCGACTTTGATCTCTTTTGGTGTTAATCCTTTCAAATAGAAGTGTTTAATCACCGCACGAAACTCATTTTTTCCATTTTCTATTTTTTCTATATAAACAAAATTTGATGCTGTGGAAATGAAACCACATGATGGATATATGATAGATGAAATTTCAACAGCAGTCTAGTGAGAAATGGCACTAGGAGCAAACCTCTTTCAATTCTACGAGTGCCATCTCTTGGGTTTTCTAAGGACCTATTGAACGACCATCGTATTTAGCCCGATCGTAAACTGTTTACTGACTAGAGGAAATTATTTTAGTGGAAAAAAATGTATTTTTATTTTTCAAAGGACTCACTTCTTTCCACTCTCCACGGGACAGATTACGCGACATTCACTAGAACCCTTCAGAGTTCTCTCTAGTTCTCTGCTGACTAGTTCTCTCTACTGACGAATTCTCTACTGACTAGTTCTCTCACATTATACAAGTTCACCACCGAGGATCATAGCTATGGAATTACACTATTTTAGGTATCTTCCCCGATAGGCGTCTTCCCTCAATCCACTATACATGTAAATATATTTGTCTATGTGTGATTTCAAAAACTTTTGCCGGTACCGATATTATAGACACTGGCCGATATATTGTGATGTTTCCATTACTAATAGATTTTGGAATACGA
>JAGDQP010021246.1:0-32017 GCA_022664845.1 Lepisma saccharinum | reverse complement strand
CTATGACTTTTAGATAGCAGTAAGCGAGGGAACCTGCCCCCAAATAAAACTCTTGCATCTTATGCTAAACTATTATGTGCATATTCAGGTGCGTCGCCAAGCACAAACTGTAGGGGATCACGAAATATTTTGGGGGGTACGGGCCAAGATATTTTACCTCACATGGCAAGAAAATCTTTGAGGACCGAACCTCTCCCTTGCTACAGGCCTGTGTAGATCTTTTATTTATTTATATGCAATGACAAAGATAAGTTTGTAATGTTAAAAATGTATACTGGGTCGTTCTTCAGAAATGAGGCATTTTGAGAAACTGTATAGTTTCTTACAAAAGATGTACCTAAAAAAAACTTTCTTTGCTTCTCAAATCACTTCTTATAACTGGGCCAGTTTCTGTCCTTTCATGTTTTAATAATATTTGATTTTAAATACGCTTAATGTCAACTCCATGGAATGAAACTCACCTTGGTTTTCATGTTTGAAGTATGTTTTCAACATTTGTGTTTAGTTTTCCAGTTAGTTTTCAGCAATTATCCTCCGCAATCGTTTATTTCGAAATATGAATCGTAATTAACCCGAAAGTAAACCTATTTGTATGAGTGATTCGTTATTAACGTCCTAAACAAGCTGATAAGCTTCTAAGAATGCGACCTACAGATTTTGGTGAAGTAGGCTCCGAAGCACTCCGTTCAATAGACCCCGGCGGAACCCTATTAGTATGAGAATTTCATTTACTGAAAACACATAAAACTATCTTTTTTTTTTCATCAGCTCCATGGATTGAGAAAAAAAGTTAATAAAAGTGTGAAACTGGCAACACTGGATCTCATTCTTGTACGTGCTAGACCGGAACCAAGCCATCTTAGTCTTGTTTGAGTGGAAGTACAAGGGAGACGTTTCTACAGTCGACTTATTGTGGAACAGAAGAGTTAGCTACAGGTGTGTCTTACTTAGTCATCATCAACTCCATGGAACTCATAATTATTACATTTTGTTTTAAGTTTTCTTTAATCATGATCAGAAACCAAACACTGAACACTTCATTGTACAATCCCATTTTCACTGTGAGGAACATAGCAACGGATAAAAACACAAACAACGTCAACTCCATGGATTTTAATTTATATTCTGGAAATGAAATGAATAATAACATATATCTGCTGTTTACGGAAAGTACCAAATGCACAGAACGAGAAAAAGATTTTCCTCTAAAGCAAGCTTTACTCACAACGAAAATGGTGCGTCACCATACGTTTTTTCGGTCGTTTCCTTAAGAAGACAACGTTAAGGTTTATGTTGCGAAATGTGGCTACATAGCTGTATGGGTGAGAAAATGAAGCGGAATTCCTTCAAGCGACAGCAGCGCGAAGGAAGACTATAAAAGCCGACGACACTTATGCAAAAAGATTTCCAGTTTAGGAGATAAGCAGAACCCTCTGTCATTTGCAGATGAAGAAAATGAAAGGACTGAAGAAATACAGAAAATAAATGGAATATTTAGAGCGAATGAAAAATGCTCCAGAAAGATCATTTCCGGACTATATTTAAATAAACAAGCACAAAACATATGTATTTCTAATTACAGAGATTCTGGATTGATTGATTTTTTTTTTTACATTCATTTAGATATATATTATTTTAATTTACATTCTAACAATCAATTATTATTGCACCTGCAGCATCAATTATTAAACATTATCTCTGGTCACCAAACGATATGCTTTGACTTCGACTGTCTTAATTATTTTTGTACAATTCGATTCTATTTCATTCACTAAAAATAATCTTTGTGGGTCACAGTTTGAGAAATGCCACGGCGCTGCAGGTGATTTCTAATAAAAACATAGAATATTTTTCGAAATAATCGGCTTGGCTCATTTTCATTTGCCTCGCCCATATGCGCGTATATTGGAACAAAATTGCACTCTGATTTTCTGGCTAATTGTATGAATATTTTTTCTTTAGCACCAATCGAACGAGTCGATTACATATAATGCCAAAAAAACAATTCGACGCAGAACCTTTGCGCTCTAAGCACTCAAAATATTACACTGATGCAGCCATGTTACAAACATAAAAGTGAAACATACACAAGCAAGTTTAACCCGTAAGTAGGCGCGTGGGGGTCTCCCACATCCCCAGTGATGTTCCTTTGGGATTTTCTTAAATATGGAGTAGGCTATACTTGTGTCGCCTACAGTACCTTCCTATAATGGAACACTGTGTCAAGGTCAAGAAACTCAGTGTCTGAGAAGGCATTGAACCAAGAGAGTCACGTAAAGTTGATGGGGGTGCGCCAGACTCCCGCGTTACGTTTGTGGATTGCAAAACAGCCTGTGTTGGTTTGTCGCGTTGAAACTGCATAATTTATAAGCGCGAAGTGGATTCTGCAATCAGTGGTATGTTATTTTGTTTTACTTATCAGTGGTGTGCTGTTATGGACTCTTTATTTAAGAGTGTTAAGTGTTTCATACAAGCATGTCTTACGAAAAAGAACAAGATCGCATTCGGAAACTTCTTAGTGAAGTGTTTGATGAGAGCGAAGCTGGACATTCAGATAAATCTGACCACGGCGAAGTAGATCATTTGAGTGAGTCGGAACATGACACAGCGTCGGAAGTAAGTGGTGATGAGGTGGTGGAGTGTCCACCTTGATATTCAAGAACAAAACTATAACTTTTTTGTTGAGAAAGGGGAAAGATGGAAAGACAAGGTGGGACAAAATCACCACAAACCATTCCAAATGTTCGCACAAGGAAAATGAACATTGTAATTCATCTTCCAGGACAGTAGTGAAGCGAAGAAGGCTAAAAGTGACGAGGCTTTTGGTACAGATTGTAACGAAACATGATGACTTTCTCCCATTCGAAGCTCTGGATAAAGTACCAAATTTGTGGAGAAAGCTCGTCAAAAATGTGAAACAAACAATCTAAGTCCGGGCGAAGGCAATCAGATCGTCTTTCATTTTTGTGGTATGAGAGGTGACACCACTAAAGTAAAATATTTACAGAATTATTTCCTGTGATACATCCATATGTGTTGATAACCTCACTCTTGAGGGAATCAAATGGTGTAATGAATTGAATTCAGGAAGACCAACAAAGAATTGGTAGACCATTTGTGATCATTAGAGCTCACATCTGGACTCTAGGCTCTCTTCATAGAAGGGGTCGCTGTGGATCAGTGGTTATAGCGTTCACCTCTGGCGCTTAGGTTCGTCGGTTCAAACCCTTCTCGTGTCATGTGGGCCTTGTGGTGGACAAACACTGTGTGCGTGGATTCTCGGGATTCTCCAGTTTCCTCCCACTTTCTTCATTCCACTAATCATGCCATCATCAATCATCCGGCCTGAGCAATAGTTGCCTAAAGGGCTTAAAAATTAAATTCAAATTCAAGAAATACTTAGGAAACACAATCCATAGAATTTTTATTACCTTAGACTATCACTTTCGTCACATTACTTATTTTAGGCGATAATAATAATAATAAACACTAATTAAATTTTAATATTTTTAATCACATACGTATATTCATTATCAATAAATTCACTGTTCTCGTAAATTTATATCTGCATGTTTATAAAATCCACGCATATTTTAATCAACATGTCAACACAATACTTTTGATAATAATTCCAACCATGTGACCTGGCAGCATGTATAATACAATTGGAATAAAGATTCGAAAATACGTAATTGAGGGGGAAGTTCAAAAACTTAAACAATTTTGACTTGTACAATAACTGTACTATTTTCCTCATTTTATTTACATTTTCGAAAGCACGTATATATATATATATACAGAAACACACTTCTACACAATTCGTTGTTCGCCTGAAGAAGCCTTCCGGAGAGGAAGGTGAAAATCAGTTTCTAACGAGGACAAGACAAGATTATTTCAATTACGTACCCATTGTTATTCATAATATTGGCGATCCATGCGTAGATAATGTCATTATATAATATTTTTATAAGTACACTTTTGTGTACTTTAAAATAAGCAGACATATCAAAATAAGGCAGAAATTGCAATTAAGAAAATTATGTAGAACGGAAAAGCAGGTGACTTTGTAATTGGTTCACTTGAGAAGCATCGTTACTGGTTTGTCAATGAATTATTGCGTCAGTTACAGTTTGACTTAATTTTTTACTTAGCTTTTCTTCTTTCTTCGCATTATATTTCGTATTTTCTCCCTGATTTCGAATGGTTTTGAAGCTAGGTTAAATTTACATGGTGTAAAGTTGTGTAGTAGATATTCTGCTTGGGAACTTCACCGTGTTATGTTTTGAGATGGCCTTTACAACACTTGAGCTGATAGCACGCACGTGTGATCTCTTCCTTACTTGTACACATTAATATAGCTTGAACGCATTTCATGTTCATTTGTATTATATTCATGAAACTAGTTTGCCTCATATCTTTGTGAACGATGTGGCACACTGTACATGATTGGTATCTAAAATATTGTACTTCTGTAATAAGCAACTTTCGATGAGGATATTTCTTTTAAATTGAATATTATTCTAATAAAGTTTGTTGTAATTTTGTAACCAGCTGAAACTTAAAAGAGAATCAGTCTGTTCCATTCACGTCTAGTGTTTCAAATCTCTTGAAAATAAAATAAATAAAATACGAGGGATGCTCAGAAAGTAGTACTCCACTTTTTTTTTCTCTCTCTCTCTCTCTGAAACTACTTATTCAAAATGTATGAAAATCACTCGCAGTATAGCTGAATGTTTCCTTTATACATGTTATTTTTCTGCGCAATCTCCACCATCATCTAACGCTTTACGCCAGCGCGAAACAAGGTTATGAATTCCTTCCCTATATCAGTTCGCGTCTTGCTCACGTAGCTATGTTTTCATAGCACGAACCACGCCACGTCATCTTCAAACTTTGTCCCACGCAGGTATCGTTCACTGTCCAAGACAGATGATAACCTGACGATAACAGATCAGGACTGTTGGTAGGTGGGGGAGTACTGTCCAACCAATTGTCTCACCTCTGTCCAGCACAGCCACCAGGATCACTCCATCAATGTCCTAAAAGACGCTGATCATCACTTCCGGCGGAAGGTGTTGTCCTAAACTTTTTTTTTCTTGGTTAATGTGGATGATCTCACTCCATGGACTGCCTTTTCGTCTCCGGTTCGTATTGTTGACCCCAGGTTTCGTCACCTGTGATGATCCTGGACAAACAGGCCTCACCTTCAAAACGCTCTAACAAATCAGAACAGATGTCTTTCCTTTGTTATTTGTGCTTGGCTGTGAGTCTTCGAGTAACCCATCTTCCGCATACCTTCGAATATCCCAAGGCGTCAATGATTGCCATTGCATTACCACTATTGACGGAAAACTGTACGGCCAATTGCTGACTTGTGATTCGCCCATCCGTACGAAGTATATCGTCGGCGCTCTAGGACTGGTGGCTGTGGCGTCCAGATCATGGAGCTCCATTTCTTGAAGCCACTCTCTGCACCCAGCGTCCATCGGTGCTCCTATCAACTTCAGAACATCCGTTTGTGAATGTTTCTCACACTCTCTCTCCGCCACTAAGAATTCAATTACAGCTCGGGGGGTTCGTTGTTTGTAACGCGTGTCACTGTAACAGACGCCATTTTCATGGGCCCCTACTGCGGTGCTATCTGTCGGACGACCATGTATGTAGTTACACACATGTGGGCATTAAACTTAAATGTTGCACTCTTCCATGTGCACACCGCTTTCTTCATTCTGAAATTAAAAAAAATGGGGCATTTCGAAGCAACCCTCGTAGTCAGTAAAAATATGTTTTCGTAGAAAAAGAGTTTTATCAATTAAAAGTAAAACTTGTTTATTCCGAATAAATTCTATTTTAATATATTTTTCTTTTCTCTTGTAGAATCATTGTTATTCAAGGACTGTTAAATCCTTGAAGATTATACAGTTGCGATAACTGAGAAATTCTTCTGTTAGAAGAAGGAATCACCTAAAGTCACAAACATAACACGACACCAATTTCGAAACGAATTCTCAAATTATTTACTTCTTTTTCTGGATGAGATTCACGCGTATGTCTGCAGCATTCAAATTAAAATGCAGTGTAACAGACGTCAGCCAAGTGGTTAGTTCTCTCGCCTTTGGTGGTTGCCATATTTCCCTAGCTCTTGAAGCAAAGAGAGAAGTAGAACTCCTGTGGACTCCCTGAAGTTTATAGAATTTTGTAAAATTTAATTTCACGTGCAAATTGTTCTATACATGTTAGTTGCAGAAGTAAGATGTTTTAAAAAAAACAGATCTCAAGTAAAATTGTTCCTACAACGATTTCCATTCTAATTACAGTGTTGGATAGGGCTAGTAATATAGGATTTTTACCCAAATACCTCCTTAGTAACATAGATCTGGCCACATTGGATTCTCCAGATAGCAAAGCGATTGCATATGCAGACGTATCCTATGCCTTCGACGTTTCGGACACCGATATGACTAATACTTACTTTGTTTCTAATCCTAGTGTTTTCATTTTAAAGAATGAAAATAAATAAATAAATAAAACTGTTTCGAGCCAGAGACTTTCAAGTCATGGATAAAGGAGCGGTATTTGTCATCATTCTTGCCCTTGCTTTTGCCTTTTTAGTAAACTATCCTGAAATTTTCGGTGTGATTTTGTTGTGTGTAATACTTTTGTGTGTACAATGCCCCGAAATAGTGTCGTCGGTCCGTACCTTCTTGTCTGACAGGAGAGATAGTCCAAGACATTCACAAATACTATTGTCTAGCACAGCGTATTCACGTTCTCTAAACAATACGATTTACAGCAGCGGATCCCAACATGGAAGAAACGCTGTCCGTAGAGAAGTTTGCAGACATTTTGTACCAGTTTCGTGGTCGCCCATGCAATCTAATGATGCTCTAAAGTTTGTTCCTGTATCCACTTATCAAGAGGAGTTCCGAGAAATTAGTAAATTATTCAAATCTACAACAAAGAAGCATTTTAAGATCAGTAAGATTCAGCGTGTTCAGAATCCATTCTTGTGGGGAAGTTACCGTTTAAAGAAAGAAGAGATGACCAAGAGATACGCTGAAGTTGGTGTCCGAGTAAAAGAAATGAGATTGTTCCATGGTACAAGAGAGGCCTATCTTCAAAACATATGTACGAATAACTTAGACTGGAGGCAGTGTGGATCAAGTGTTGGTCATATATTCGGCAAAGGAGTAAGTTTTTCTCCCTTAGCATATTATGCTAGCCATTATACAGACAAGAACTCTTCATCAGAAAATGTAATGTTACTATGTAAGGTGATCGTAGGTGTGGAGACTGTTGGGAGACGAAAAATGAATTTGCCTCCCGTTTATGAAAGTGCCTGTCGTTATGATACTGCTATTAACCGTGAAAAAACGGTGTATGTGAAGTTCTCTGATTCTGAATTTTATCCCGAGTACGTGATTTACTACACAAGCTATGACGCGAGACTAGACAACCTCAGTGGGAAAAGCAGTAGTTTGAATGAAGTCGGAGGATATTACTTCTGATGTCAGATAGCATTGATAAAGTAGTGAAAAAAGGTGTCATGAATACTTGGTCTATGTATGAATCTTAATTATCACTATTTAGTTTCTTTTTTATATGTGCAAGATTTGTTCCGTGTAAATCTGCTGCTTAAATATGGTTTAAAGTAGTGTTTTTCAACCTTTTGTTACTCACGGACCAGCAAACTACAGGGAAAAATCTTTCAAGAACCATTAAATTGACAGTAAGTTAGAAAGTTATTTGGCAATTAAATGCTTAGAACACATCTTCAGATTCTAGGTATTTTGGAAAGGGAATAATGTAAGCTTTAATCTCAATTTTGAACTGTCGAAATCTGCAAAATAAGTGTTGAGAAATTATATGTATTCATTTGAAGAGGACCAGTACAATGGTTTCGCAGACCGGCAGTAGAAAAACACTGGTTTAAAGTATTCATTTAGTAAGCTATAGTGTAACTTAAATGGTGCATGAAGATAGATCTTGACCATAATTCTTAAGCACTTCGGAGACCGATCATCACTGAAAGCATAAAATAAGTTTATATTTTCCCAGGATTGTGATACAAAGTCAAAATCATTAACTTTAATAATCTAGCTCGAATCAAGTAATTAAGAAGCTTCGTCGAAACAGAGTTGAATGATCAGGATTTTGTTGTGTGCATTGTAATAACTTTTAGAGCAAAATGGTTGTTCTCTGGACATAAAACACAAAACATAATAGTTGATAATTTATACATACAGTACTGCGCAATATTTAAATTACGACGCTCCATGTTGTTTGTGTGACTGCCACTGCTTTCTTAGTGTACTTTCGTAGGTGTTACAATCGGGTTAACTTCCATGGCATTGGACATTTCTTTCTATACAACATTGGAAGTGGCGTGCAATCTCTGGTGGTAGAAGGGCGTCGGCTCTTTGTTCGGGTAAAGGCAACGTACTCAAACGTTTGGCTTTAGACTTTGTACACGTTCATAGTGAATGTACAAGAATTTCAATTTATTTACGGCCTTCAAGGATCTATCGCTTAGAGCGAGATGGGGTAGGGAAAGGAGCCGGACAGGGCCTAAATTGAAGGTACCATCCCCGTATTTGCGTGATGGTACTGAGGAAAATCCTGAAAAAGCCTCAGTCAGGATGCTTCGCCGCCCAAATGAGAATCCAACGCTCTATTAACTGCGCTACTTCCGCTCGGTTGGTTTTACTAGAAACTTGTATGTCATTGCATTGTATATTCAAGTTGACCAAGTTTGTTACTGGTAAAAGTGTTTTTTTATGAAACGTAAAAGTGCACAGAACACATGTTTGAAAATAGTATGAGAAACCTATTCAGAAGATACACTAATCACGGAACACTACTTCTACCTCATGGGCTCAGATTCAAATTACGAACAGGAAAGCAAATCCTTTAGCATTTTTTTTTTAAAAACAGATAATCAGTGTGTATGTAAACCCCTAAATGAGTTTTCCTAATGTCGAGACTCAGCTAAATGGTCTACGCTCACAGGAAAACTGTAGATTCACCCTGTTTCATCAAAATCCTTAGGCCAGTTTCCAAAATAACATTTACAAATATACAAGAATTGCCCTATTAATAGTATTTTATTGATTTCATTACGATGGTAATTCCTTGCATGAAAAGAAACAAAATTAAAGTGCCTGAAAATAAGCAGTTCGGGATATTATGCAAAGTGGACATTTATTTAGAATAGTTCACCTCTTTTATTGTCTGAGAGGCACAAGTCTGCCATATGTGCTTCATATTTGGCGTTCATAATATTACTAGAGTCACGATGTTAAGAAAATGCATATTCTTACTATTAAATATATCGCGAACAGGACTTGATTGGAGGGAAAGGGGAGAGGTTAGGCCTGTTTAGATTAAATTTTATTTGTCTATTTCAGTTTTATAATGCCTATATTTTAAATTAAATTATTATTATTAGTGCCTATTTCCATAATTCTTGTAACTATACTTGTATTTTCAAAGCTAGTCCGTTTTATTTAAGGATAAGCGTAGTTTCTTTCAGTAACAAGATATGGAGTATGATAAACACCAGCTAATCTGAACCATTTTTGTATTGTATCCAAAGAGATCAAGAAGTTTCTCTACAGGTATATGTCCGTTTTGGTACAGATTGTGACAAAATATGATGACCCTGGCCCATTCCAAGCTCTGGCTAAAAGTACTACTCAATTCGTGGAGGAAACTCGTGAAAACTGTCAAATGTATATGTGTGTGAGCCAACATTTACCATTAACATGTAGCGAAGTGTTGTTATAAGTGACAACAATAAAGCAAAATTTTTACGAAATTATTTTGTGTGGTATGTTCATATATGAGGATAACTTTACTCTTGAGGGAATCAAAGTAATGTGGTCAAATGATGTAATGAATTCACTGCAGGAAAAATAAATGTGGAAGACGACAATGAAATGGTAGGCCATTTGTGATCACTAAGGCTCGAATCTTGATTAAATTAAAAAGCCTCTTAGTGCAACTTATGTGTAATATTTCCATGATTAGAAATAACTTGATGCCTATTGAAAAACACAGTGACTACGAGAAGCTCAAACTGGATAGATTGTGAGCAGAAGCCTTTTCTGTCCAAGCTCATGCAATTTACTTACATACGAGGAAAAGTCAGTAGTTTGGTTACAAACTGATAGGAGATAACAAAAAGCAGCCGTGAGTATTTTCGAAAGGTGTCACCAGGTGACAACACACTAATATTTCACAGTGAGTCAATGAGCAGCGCCACCGATCTTTGAGGACGTGTGAAAATGGCTACCCAGCGAGTAGGGATTTACCGATACCACTTTTCCACAGATACTCGATACCGATACTGAAGAGGCCGATACTTTTGGACACATTTCCTATATATTATAAGACTTTTTCAAAATAAAGAATTAATCAACATTGTAATAATATATATTAGATATAAGGCCAAAATTTCACATACAAAAATATAAAGCAGAATTTCATATTACGTTACACACAGAAAATATATTTCCTCTAAGCTTAGTTCATCTCACGTAGAGTGAACTAAAAAGCAGCAAATCCTTGCATAGTGAGATCTTAATTCTAAGTGTCAGTGGTTGATATTTAGAGTGATAATGTATTTTGATAGTTACTTACATTGTATTTACGAGTCACTATTACATACATATAATGCAGAGGGTGCTATCGCTATTGTTCATAAAATAATACGTCCTGAACTACAGGTTAATGTGTACATCACAATAAAAATAAAAGGGTTATTTAAGCGAAGTTAAAAACGTTAAAATTATTTATCAACTCGAGAGCTATTTGTTTTTAACCACTGACAGTTTCTTCCAAACAATTTTTAACTAGTTATACGCATTGTATCCGTGAACTAGAATGCAACTCGAGAATTCATGTCATATTTTTATATAAATGAACTAATTCTTCCATTTCAGTTCGCTTTTCGGAATTCATATTTTGTAGAAACAGATTCTTCATCGTATCCTAGGAAATCTGGAACACTTCCGTCATATATATATAAAAAAAAAACGGTGATCATTTAAAAAAAAAGTAAAAATGAAATGACATACGAAAAGCTTGATGAAAACTTTTTTCCAATTCTGAAGTTAATGTTATTGTTAATAATTATATTCTTTGTAAATGGAAGGTGTTACAAGTCACTTGATTATAATTCTAATGACTTCGAAGAAGTAACATCAGAAAAAAAAAATATTACCGAGAAGTAAATTCTATATTCTATTCATATTTCGTAAAAAGTTAGTAAAAATACAAACTAAAAAGTCTAATTCAAAAGTTTCATTTGTTTGTAGTGGTTTCGAAATATTTGAACCTAATTTAGTAATTTTCCATCACAAAAGGGTCTTGTTGCTGTATTAACCCTATTTGCTAATAGTTGAAATTCAGTAGACGTAAATTACAGTGAAGAAACATAAGTGCTTCAGCTGTTTCAGGTTTCAAACTTTGAGGTGTCTCCAACGCTTCCATTTCATTACAAATCCACAACTTGATTTCGTCTTTTTGAATTTGACTTGACAAATACTTCTACTTATAACGAGAACCATAGCTATGAGAATACTCTTGTTGCCCTTATATTGAGTTAGCCTACTTTGTATTAAACTCAATAATTCCGCACTAGTAGTTTTAATCCCAGAATGATATTCTTCCTGTTGTAAATACTTTTCTAACACGAAAATCGATGCGAAGACTTGCAAAATGCACGCATTTTTGGTACTCATTTCCCTCGTTATTTGCTCCTAAGGTCGAAGTAGATCCACCAGTTTTTCGGCGAGTGTCCATTGATTTGGAGTAGGTGAACACGAAATATTATTGTCCACGCAATACATCACAAGTGCTCGCTTTTCTTCTGTTATTCTCTCCAACATATAGAATGTCGAATTCCACCGACTGGAAACGTCCTGATCAGTTCATGTACCAGTTGGCATGGACGGACTAAAAATATCATTTGAGTAGTGCAAATCAAAGGCGTACACATGCATAAAGAAATCGATTATGACATCGATAATCATTTAGACGAATTTTAAGTCTAAAGAGACCCATGAAAGATGAGTGTCACTGTTATTAATATTAAACAAATTAAAAATAATTTGGAAAATGTATCGGTAAGTATCGGTGTCCATTTGCCGATACCGATACTCCAAAAATTGGCCGATATCACCGATACCGATATATCGGTACATCCCTAGCAGAGAGCAGTAGTGCGTTTTCTGTGGACAGAAGGTCTGCCAAGGACCTTCCTAAGAAAATGCGTGCTTTGTGTAGGGAGAAGTGTTCATCGTATCAACCGGAGCATCCAAAGCTCACCTTGACAGTAAACGTTGAACGGAAAATCCATATGTGGCTGCGGTACCAACCGAAATACTTTCATGTAGCAGGTATTGGGGTGCTCGTGCAATGCAGGGATCATTGTCTCAATATAGGTGGTGATATGTGGGAAAATAAAACTGGTTCCTACATGCATTCTTATTTGTGTAGCCATTTGTAACCTATTTATTGACTTCACTTCGTTTTATCCAGTTAGCTGGTTTTACAGATTATAAAAGCTTTCAATATTTTGTGTCTAATTTTTTAGCGTCTTTCGTGCTAAACAACAACAACAAAAATAAACGTTGAACTTATTGTGTAATATCATGGTTCCAGATTGTAAAGTACACAGCGGTAATGTGTAATAACACTATAATTATGTTGGGATGTCCGGATTCCCTGTAATTGTCACGTTACACCGGATCTTTATATAAAATAAATTAATACAGAATTATGACCCTGAATTTGAAAAGGTTTTGTAAACGTAAATATATGTGAAGAGTCTAAGCGGTTAACACTATACATAAAAAATGCAAAATGAAAGGTTTTTTTGCTTCCGTTTAAGGACAATTGTGTTTTTGTTGTAGTTTACATTGTCGTCAAACTCTCAGAAAGCAGATAACATCAAGTTTTGAGGCCTAATAATTCATCACAGATAGTATAGAGTAAGATTTAATGAACTAAAAGACTACGGCCAGTAGTCAAGCTGATCGAAGGGGTGTCCCGTCAAAATATCGACTTACAATTCACCGACGGACAAAAACCTCGACGTCAAGCCTTCACCAACAGAAACCTCGATAGCAAAGATCTGCACGTACAGTGCTTCCAATGGCAATGCCATTTTGTTTCATTCTGTAAAGGAAAAATTTATCCCAACAATGAAAAAAAAAATCTTGTATGCTAATTTTTACTAGCTTTCACGTATCTGACTGGTTGTCTGTTGTAGGGTAAAAAGGCAGTGGCAGATTTTGCGTGCGCAAGCGCAGAAGGAATACATAAATCCTTAAATTAGGTTGCGCATGCAGAAAGATTGTGAATGGAAAAATCTTTTCTATTCTGTCACCTAGATGCTTATTTTTTAATTTTTTTTAATCGTAAATTGCCACTAGAAAGAAAGAGGTATCAATCTGGAGTAAACGTGACGAAAAATCTAAAAACAATTATTTTCAGTTAGATTTCGAAGAAATACTACCTATTACAGTCGTTACCATGTCGGAAAATTTTCTACATGGTTTTTGATTTCATGGCCCCTAGACTTGAAAACCATGGCCAGTTAAAGTTTATATATATTCTCACATTTTGTGGTCACGATAACTGCTGTAATTTTTTTTTTTAATCTCTTCCAGAGTTGCATATAAAATATATATAGGTACAAAATCTCGGCCAAGTTTGTTAATGGACATAATTGGCCCAAGGAAGTGGAAATGGGGAGGGGAGGGGGCTGGAAACAAGAAAAATCGCTGTAACTGTTTTATTGTCAAGTATTCGATGTGTAGTTTTTCTCCAATCTGCTTCAATTTTGGGGGTGGGGGCACAACTAGATACCCATAGAAACTTACCCTTCGAATTTGGTGCAGATCGGTTGAATAGGGATGAGAAATAGCCCGGACAACAGACGGATAGCCCTGTGAAATAATACCAAAAAAATGTTAACACCTGTGCATTTCTTCCGATCGGTTTGAATTTTTGAGGGACAGAACTAGGCATCCTTAGAAGACTGCCTACCAAATTTGGTGTAAATCGGTTGAATAGGGGATGAGAAAAAGTCCGGACAACGGGCGAAAAACGACAACGTTGTAAGATCTCCGAATTTCAGAAAATAACCTTCCCGTTCGGTAGCCACGTTCTCCTTTGTTGTCGAACGGGTTGTATAAAACGAGTGACACCTGTGTGCAAACTTCGGGATCTACCTCCGCCTGTCTGCCCGATCGAACGGTATTTTTTACTGTTAATGACATTTTTTATTTCAAAATTGCATTTAACCCAAGATAGCCATTTTTAGGTTTAAATCCGATCGAAACTATAACTGGAATCCATGTTATTGATATAGAAAGTAAACAGCCGCATTTTTAAAATTATATGTCAGATCATGCTGGTTAACGTAAATCTTAATCGTATATATGACTAATATTTGAGTTGAATTTAATTCAATTTGTATTAAAATTATAGCCGTTATTACATAATATTAATCAGTAAAGCAAACTGACGCAATTTTGAAACTATATGTCGGACCATGCTGGGTAGTATTAGTCTCAATGGTATTTACATATATAACTAATATTCGAGCCAACTTTGATTCAATTCGGATTTTAAAAAAAAGTGTTTTCAGTGGTATTTCACTTTACTTTGTCAGTATTAAATTGAGCGATTGTTGAAGTGTTCGCGTAAATAATTGTTCACTACGAGCACACGCGCATTCATTTTTCCGATCCAAAGGCGAACTAGTAACGTGACCATAAACTACATCGGGAGTTGTGCTGCGTATTTAGCCTAAAACACCTAATTTTTCCTGGAGCGGAAATCATATTTCGGGTCATTTGCAGTGGAAATACACCAATTTTACAGTGGCTAAAAATATCTGTTTCATACGTCAGTTCCTAAAAGTGCCTATTTTGGGTTAAATGCAATTTCGAAATAAAAATATCATTAACAGTAAAAATAATTGTTTTTAGTTTTTTCGTCACGTTTACTCCCTTGGAGGAATTAAATTAGAAGGAAGCCCAAACGGAAGGAATTAAATTAGAAGGAAATTAGAAGGGTACCCCTGCCGAAACGAAATTAAATTAGACAGGCCGTGATAAAGTGTGCAGAGGATGGGGAAGGTATTGGCCAGGGCCTTTCATAATTTACCATCCCGGCATCGCAGTTTCAGATGCATCATAATAACGAATAGAATTTTGTTTATGGACTTTAGGCATCTAGAGCCCAGACCGAGATAATGGAGGGGAAGGATTCGGGAAGGTGCTTTCAGGGTCTATGTTGAAGGTGCCATTCCGGTATTTGCCTGGTGTGACTGATGAAAAACCCTGGAAAAACAGTCAGGATGGTCGGTTACGCCAACGTTCTACAACTGATTTACTGCGGCTCGCTATCGTAATAACGAAGTCCGAATACTGGGTCTTTTAATCTGTGACTCCATTAGACCGAAGCTGACCGGGTAGCCGTGCGGTCTAAGGCGTTAGGCCAACGACTTGAAGGTCCCGGGTTCGAATCCCGGCAAGGACATGGATGTTTGTAGATTTTAACTAGGTGTAAAGGGTCGAATCGTGACGGGCCGAAGTCAGAAGTTACTAGACTGGCCCCTATAAAATAAAGTTTAACGAAGATCCGGATTTCGGATCCGAATGTCGGATATCCGAAACTCCGATCCGGGTCTGGCTATTCCTGGTATGGAGCTATCACTTTATTTTTTGTGTAATAATATTGATGAAATCTCACATTTAATTTTGACGGTTTTTTAAATTTTTATTTGTGGCCTTTAGGCAATTTTCACTCAGGCCGGGAAAGGGTTGAGAAAAGTACAATCACGCCATTTGCATGGTGTGACAAAAATGAGTCAGAGTGGACAACAGACAACACGCACCTTCCAAAGATCTGCTAACTTAGCTACGGTAGTTTGGTGTTGGATGGCTTTGGATTTCTTAGTACGTGTTTAATATTACTTCCTTGTCTTTTCATCAGTAATTACTGGTTTCATTGTCATTTAGAGAAAGTATCTAAAAAGATCCTTTGTTATCAGTTTTTCGAAAATTCTTTTAATCTTGGTAACCAGGAGTCTTCCTTACACAGTTAACGGCTACAGATGTCAATATCTTTCGTTATGCAATGTTTATTCTGCTCGATTTTTTTCCATTCAAGCACACCTGGAGTTAATTTTAACGTTCCTTAATAAACAAAGGTAAGTATAATAACATTTGATTATCTTTATTATCTTTACTGTGTACATTAAACAATAGGGATTTCGTCGGTTTCTTCCAAACGCAAGATGGCGGGTGGCCACACTGGAAGATTGATGGGTGGCCATTTTTAGCTTCAAAATTTGGCATCTTGGGCGTCTCCTTCTATTTTAATTCCTCCGTCAAGGTAGGTATCTCTAAGAAGACAGGAGTTGCTGGAAATTAGTGTTACCCTTGAGACGAGACGAGCCGAAACAAGACTTAAGACTAATACTGATTATTGGCCAAGATAAGAAATGTTTCTAGTATCTCGTTTCGTGGGCAACGCTACTAGGAATGGACCCACAACAGTACCCTCGTTTGTGTTTGTGAAGACTTAGAAAGCTCTTTCTTTCGTATAAATATTAATAATAATAATAATAATGTGCTGCTGCTAGTAGCAGTAAAATAAATTTTGCTCCAAGTTGTGTCGATTCGAATTAGGACCCCCTCCCCCGAAAAAAAAGTCCTGTGTATGGCCCTGTTTACAGAACACCTTATTCGTTTTTGTCACCGTTTCTTCAATGTAAAGCACAACGATTGTTCTCCAACAAATCTTTTAGTAGTTACCACAATATGAAGTTATATTATTGTTTGAGTAACCTTTTAATCTTAGTATTTGGATGAACTACCATAGTCTCAAACATTGTTCCTGTCAACAGAAGATCTTGCGCAAAGATTGGAAGTAAACATTCAAATATATCAGAAGCAAAGCGATCAGAGTCCAAGAAAGGAAATGGTTAATTAGCAGACAAATAACTTCTTGAACTCCATAAAACTACATACAATCCAAAATACAACTTTTCTTCTTATTCTGGATTTCCACTTTCCCTCTTATTCCACTACAGTCAGATAGCTTAACTTGAGATCTAACAGATGATCGTAAATATCTCACATAACTGACTTTGGTCGGTTTTTCCTCTGGGCTCTTCATTTGTCCTGGAAGGCGTGTGATGATCAAGATGTCATCTTTTATTTCTGAAGTGTCCAAATTAAAGGCATTAAGCAAGAGAGATAAACGCGTGATGGTTGAGTTCTATAACATGGAATATAAACTCTCGTCTTCCGATTCTTCTGTACATGCCCTGGCAACAATGCCGATTATGTGGGCAAACTGTGTTTGTGTGTGTGAGAAAGAAAGAAAAGGTTTATCAGTCTAATTTACATTTTTTTTATCGAATTTGTATTGTATCTCTTCGAATAACTTTCATATATATTATAGTGCTTGACCCAGATAGTGACGTAATTAAGATGTGTGTCGTGTTGTCAGTGATTTAAAGAAATGACACACCGGTATTTCATTTTCTTCAAAATATTTTAGGTACTAACTCCATTCTCTAGGCGTCCTATTGAACGGGATTTTCCGAATTCAATGAAAAAAATAATATGCTTCTTAAGTTATTAAACTCAAGAGTACATTAACCTCATATTATTTATGTTACAGATACAGTGCTTACACATGTGACATTTTTTAAATTATTATTTTTATAAAAGAAAACTTCTTAGAGTAATAAATAAATATTTAACAACGTGAAGAAAGTTTGAATAATAGCAGTGGTGATGATTAGTGTCTCCCCGGACAAAGCTTTACGATTTCCATACGCCTGGACAAGGTAACCAATGATGGTTTGCCATTGCCGTAATTGTTACTTTCGAAAGGATGGGACCTACAGCTGTATAGTAGTACGCTTCGAAGCATTTGTGCGTACGGATCTAACCGAAGCTCCCTTAACTCACAAGAGAATAAGCGTCACCACTCAACCACCGGGGACGCCAAGCTGTAAAAATAGCGGATTGAAGTGTCATATACAGTGACAGACAAAACTATTGGAACAAAGCGATTTTTTGCCTTAAATATTACTACAATTGTGTTTAAAACGAATTGTAAGACAAATTTATTTCACTTAAAAATAATATTTTTTAGCTGGAAAATAAAACTTAAATGTAGTGTATAAGGTTTTGCAAAGGAAAACATCGTTGTATAACCTGACAAAAGTATTAGAATACTGTCAACTCAGGTAATTCAAAATCGTCTAAGAGTCATTCCCCCCCGGGGTAACTTTTGAAAGTTTCTTTGGTAGGAAATGAACATATTTCGTTGTCAATCCTGAGCCCGTTTAGCCCACTTTTCTATACGAATATCCTTCAGTTCTATTCTGGTTCTGATTTAGTGTTGTCTGGCCCTGTTTTTGAGTTCATTCTATGTATTCTCAATTGAATTTCAATTAGAACTCTGAGGTCTGCGGAACAAG
Organism: Lepisma saccharinum; assembly: GCA_022664845.1. Classification (NCBI taxonomy): domain Eukaryota; kingdom Metazoa; phylum Arthropoda; class Insecta; order Zygentoma; family Lepismatidae; genus Lepisma; species Lepisma saccharinum. The sequence continues at coordinate 13,500 of JAGDQP010021246.1, read as the reverse complement.
TATTGCGTCGGGTCAATGTCTTTTTGGAAATAAAAAAAATCCTAAGAACAATTTCACACACTTCCTTTTAAGATTTTCCTTATCGGGACGGGCGTTAGCCATAGTGCTGTTACCGCTCATACAATTCATTTTATCTTTTAAGATTTTCCTGCAAAATTCATGTAAAACCAAACTTACGCATTGTGTATTCTACAGTATAAATATAAGTTCGTTAGAGACTACAAACACGTGATCCTTCATGTTTGAAACTATCTACCATGTTTTGAGGGTCCCATTGTGTGTTGTGTCTTCTACACACTAATATTCGACCATCATCACGGTATATGTTCGACTTGCTCTCATCTCAACATGGAATGCTGTCCCAGAAGTCATTGTTTTTTATACAAATACTTTTGCAAAATCGTAACGTTCTTTTCTGATATGCGTTATTCGCATATTATTTCCTTTTTGAACCCCTGGCGTTATCCCTGGTCTTGCTATCACGTATAGGATGGGATCCTCAAAACACTGTCAAACATGGAGAATTAAGTGTGGGTTTCTGTAGTCTCTAATGGTGTGGATTCAAGAACATTTTACAGAAAAATCTGAAAGGAAGTGCTTAGAAATGGGACTTAGTAAATATGACTTATTTTCAACTAGACAATGAGCCGGGGGGCAGAGTACAGAACTCGTCTCGTAGTTAATTGTATGGAAAACTCTTCTCATTTTAAACACTCTACCTCAGAATTCTCATAATATTTGATCAAGAATACACGGAATGACACCGAAAACAGGGCCAGATAATATTCAATCAGAACTAGAACAGAACTGAAGGAGATCCTTAGGCAAGAGTGGGCTAAACATGTTCAGGATTAACCAAGAAACATGTTCATTCACTGACCAAAGCTTTTAATAGTTATGTGGAAATAAACAGCTCTTACTGATGGTGTTCCAATACTTTTGACAGGCTATAAAATGATGTTTTCCTTTGTAAATCCTTATTTAAGTATTATTTTCCATCTAAAATTATTATTATTTAAGTGAATTAAATTTGTGTTACAACTTATATTTTGTTAAATTTTATATATAAACTAATTGATATTAAAGAGTGAAAAGTATGTGACTGGACCGGGGATCGAACCCGGGACCTTTGGGTTACCGTCCCAGTGCGTTACCAACTGCGCCACCCAGTCGACCCGCTTCCCAATCACACACCTTCCACTTTTCACTCTTTAAGAGGATATATCAGGGAAAGCAGTTTTGCGATTTAGCTCTCACACGATTTATCACCTAATTCAAGATTTGGACAAGAGATGGCGCAGTTGTAATTCAAATTCCCAGAAATTCCCTACGCAGGGAAATTTCCCTCTCTTTGCAGAAGTGCTTTCTTACTACAAGTGCGATGGGTTAGATCCACTCTTGAACACAGCACTACGGGGTGAAGGAAACTTGTAACAAAAACATCAGCCCCACGACAGCTTCAAAACTTTCTTCCTCCCTTCCCATATCCTCTAAAGGAAAACAAAGGATCCACCGCCAGCAGCGAAGGACAGTTACGAAAAAGGAATACCGCCCGAAAAAAAAAAAAAGTCAGATGAACCAAAAACACTTGCAGCTCTTCCGTTTGTTGTTGACAATAATTTTGAGGAAGCTGAAAAAATCGAAGGACTAGGTGACCGCTTTCCCTTTGCCTTCTTATTTATAAAGCAGAAGCACCTTCATGGCTAAATGGTCGCGCGTTCGATTTCAAATGAAGACACCAACTTCAAAAATATGAACTCGGATAGTGGTTCGAATCAGGAAGTTGCTAGTACTTCAGCTTTGGGGGGTTAGGATTTGAAACGTTATATAATGAGTCGGAGCGTTCTTTTCAGGATTTACATTATAGAAACTGTTTGGAGGGTTCTTTCAAGATGCTAATAATAATAAGTTTGGCAACTATTATTATTATTATTTTCCAATCCACATAACATGTTAGTCCCGAGCATAACTTATAGGCCTACTGCATAATAATGTATAATTGAGCACAGGTTGCTTGCGGAGTTCATTGTCCACTTGAGGAGCAAGCTGTTGAGGGAATTCATTTTAATTACATTCTCTCTTAATTAATTTTCTTTATTCAGTTATACTTTTGTTCACAATTGATTCTAATTGTCTGCAAAAGTTTGACATTGTAGTGGTTAGATGCTTAGATAGTATCAAAAAATGTTGTATTTACTTGGTGGTGGATTGCATAACGTCTAGAACTGCAATAAGCTATAATGGAGGCCGTTTTGAGGTATGTCTGTTTGAGGGGTTGAAAGGTGGAAGTTGTTTAATAATTTAGCAATTGTTTCTTTGGCTGTGTCAGAAACTCTACCAATTGGAAAAATTTCAATGTTCTAAGCTACCTGGAAGTGCTCCAGGTTTTTGATCATCAGTCAGTTAGTGAGTGGTAAAAATATTGAGGTTTGGAAATCAATATCTCAAAAATTATAAGGAGTACTTTTATGAAATTTGGGAATCTAGAGTACTGGAGGGGGGGGGGATAATAGATATATATGTATCTTATCTATCTACAAAATTGCAAATATGTAGTTCAAATTGTTTTTGAGTTATGGGTGGGTCGAAACTAGCTCGAAATGGTCCGTGTAATACAACACACGACACAGCAGGTGCGTTTCAGAACTTGGCCTGACACACTGCCGTGTGTTTAACTATTCGAGAAGCAAATTTTCCTGAAACGGATGGTACATAGTCCAAAATCACGCAACATTAACATAAAAGTCAGTGAATAAATGAATTCGTTGATTTAGCTCAAAAACTAATCAGCGTCGAGCCATGGTAATGTACTGGTACACTTCGCATAAAAAAAAAAAATGCGACAGCGAACGCCGTGCAGCTAGGCAACCCAAATGGCACCTTCTTATCCTATAATCATGTCCGGTAAACAGACTCCCTCTTTCTCCTTCCTTCGTCTCGCCCATACTAAAATCAGCAAAATGCATGAGCACGGTTTTTTTTTTCAAAATAGACATGTATTAGTATCGATAAAATGAAAGAATAAAAGCGAGACGAATCAATATACATAAGTTGATGGAGGGTGAAATTGAAACATACAATGAAGCATTGAAACCAATGGATGTCTGTTAGGCAAAGAAATGAGGGAGAGAAGAAGAAGAAGTAAAGATAAAAGTATGGAATTTAAACTTAGTAATAAATATTGTTCAGTTCCCACAAATCGAACAAGATAGAAGTGACTTTTGGATTTTATATGTGTTCAGAACTATTCGAATATAGAGACGGGTTCTTCAAAAATTCATTAAGTCATCACTTTCAAAATGGAGACCAAACTTGGTGGTCAGATTAAACACTCATGATTTCCAGTGAAACTCCAGAGTTTTGAGACACATCTAGGATAATGTCAAAAGTGTAACACACATGCTTTGTTTGCGCGGGGTTCGGTTGCAAATTCGGTGGGGCTCATTGAACGTACTGGGTCGGAATACATTGTAATTAGGGATTCCGCCAGGAGTTTCAGATTAGAGGGGGTGTAAAGTCAAAATTGGGAGGGTATAAGTAGTCGCCCATTTGGAAAGTCACTAACTGAGTTTTCAAGCACCCGTCTATATATTCGAATTACTCTGAAAAAATATAAAATCCAAGTCATTTGTATCTTGCTGTTGGATTTGTGGGAACTGAACTTTATAATATTAGGTTCTTTTTTACTACGTTTAAATTCCATATTTTTATCTTTACTTCTTCTTCTCTCCCCCTTTTATCTCTCTCTCTCTCATTTTTCTGTCGCTGTCTAACATACATACATCGGTTTCAATTTTTCATTGTGTGTGTTTAAATTTCTCCCTCCATCAACTTATGTATATTGATTCGTCTCGCTTTTATTCTTTCATTTTATCGATACTAATACATGTCTATTTTGAAAAAAAAATGTACACATGATGTTTGCTGATTTTAGTATGGGCGAGACGAAGGAAGGAGAAAGAGAGGGAGAGAGTTTGCTGATTTTAGTACGTCTATTTACCAGACACGATCATGGGATAAGAAAGTGCCACTTAGGTTGCCTAGCTGCACGGCGTTCGCTGTCGCAATTTTTTTTGATGCGAAGTGTACCAAAAGCGGATCTATCAAATCGAAATAGCAGGATATGCCATCCTAAGTGCGTTTTTTCCTTTGTCTTCATTAGTGTTTCAAGGCAACTGCTGGAATGGTACTTGCATTTAAACCAGGGCGTCTTCTTTAATAATTTACTTTCTCATCGTTTAATTCTGTTGTTAAGTACGCATATATAAGTTATTTTTGGACTGTATTTAAAAAGATTATAAATAAATAATATATAAATATTATTCCTATAATAATAATAATAGTGGAATAAGAAACGCAGAAGACCTCCATCGAGTTTTACTCATGTTGAAGCGTCATAATTTTATGTATGGGCCATTTTAGTAACTTTTAACTTCGATCCGTCACGATTATACGAGTGCAGTGTTTATCAAAAATCCACAAACATCCATTCGCAAGGCAGGATTCGAACTCGCGACTTTGGAGACGCTAGTCTAACTCCTTTGACCATGCGACTACCTCGGTCAGTGATTTGAAAGCGTATCGGGCTAAAAATGTACTCCTGCTTCAGCATAAAATAAGACGTATATTGTACATTGTTGAAAGACGGTTAATAATATGGCTAATAAAGTGCAAGAAGATGGCGGTTTATACCCTTTTTTTCTTTTAGAGAGGGAAGAATTACACGGATAACTTTCCAATCTCATTGTTACTCAGCTACTGCATATAACACAACCAGAAAACATTAATTGTATGTTTGAACCGACATGTGTGACCCTATTGGACAATATAAATTTGTTGAAGAGATATGTTAATACAATTTTAAAATTTATTACTATATGTCCAAGGTGTAAATTTCGTTAATGGCCCTGGGGATAAAGTACCATCCCGAAATTTGCATGTAGGGCAGAAAAACTTCATTTAGAACGGCCGGTTCCATAATTTGAACCCAGTACCTTCCAATTGCGGAACGAGCACGTTATCATAGCTCCATTCATTATCACTCAGCTTTTATTATATTATAATAAAGTTTATGTTTAAATAAATTCATATTTCAATATATTTCCTTCGTACATATGTATTTCAAACGACAAGATACGCAGAACAAACGATCCTGTACTAAATATATTTCTAACTTGCTGGTAATACAGACGTACCTTATTTGCAGTTTCGCATCTAACAGTTAGATGGTCTCCATGCCGGTTGGTCATATGCACAGATGGAATGCTCATAACTTTTAAAGATCAATTTAATAGTTCATGACAGACCGTATTTCTTTCATAGTCTTCTGGAAAGAAGTGTACGAAATAAATTTTAGCGCTATTTGCGTTGAATGTGTCCTTTTTCTTTTACATACCATAATCCACTCCTTCCTCATATGTTCATCTTGGCGAAAAGCATAACATCTAACTTCTTCATTGTTAAGTCCTGCATTTTTATAGTTTGCAGTTGTACATTTGTTGTTATTATTTATCATTTAAACACACGTGTACATCAGGGGCCACGGTGACTCAGTTGGTAGAGCGCTCACCTCTGGTGCTAGGGGGTCGTCGGATCGATCCCTGCTTATGTCATGTGGGCTTTGTGGTGGACAAACACCGTGTGCGTGGGTTTTCTCGGGGTTCTCCCGTTTCCTCCCACTCTCTTCATTCCACCAATTCATCCCATCACAATTGAGGCAAGATGAAGGGAATTTTTTAATTATTTCCGTCTGTCTATCGCTTTCGTAGTTTTGTAATCAAGATGTCCCGGGTTCGATTCCCGGTGAGTACACGAGTGGTTCGGATCCCACGTTAAACTGTAGGTCCCGTCCTCAGGACATCATCCCATGGAAGTCAATGGCATACCACCATGGGTTCACCTTGCCCAGGGATATTCGGTTCAAAGACTTATCTATCGTCAGAACACCTATCATCATCATCATTAATACAATGTCGAGTAAATAAAATGTATAACATAAAATGAGTAAAGGAAATGTACTCCGTCTTCAAACTGATTTGCCGAAACACAGTTCCGGTGCGTCCGGCCTACTTTAGTTCATTTAGAGTGTGTAATGTTTTCTGCTTGTACAAAAAACAGAACAAATAGCTGTTTATTAATTCCGTAGATATATGAGAAACGGGAATATGATTAACTTTTAAAATTTCAACGTGAAACTACTACAATTTCTTGAAAAATGTTTATCAGTAATTATTCTTTTAAATGACAATACATCTTCATAACAAAGAAATAACTTCTTGTTTACAACTCTATGAACATTCATATCAATATTATTATGATCCAACAAGATTAGCTTTCAATGAAATAATTCAATGAAACCACGTGAGAGTTGTCCGCGCCGCTCTCGCCCCGCTATCATGCGTACGTAAAAGCACTCTGACTGTAAATAAGATTTTCAAAGCGAATTGAATGAGTCCGAAATAAATCATTAGCAAGGATTTTCCCACAGGTTTCAGGAAAGGCCTTACCATAAACACATTCCTCCCCCCTTTCCACTCTCTTTGTCATCACGCTGAATCTGGCTGTGGTCGGACCGCCCGCTGCACGACAGTAAATTCCCTCCAAACAATTTTTTTCGCTAAAAGCTGGTCGGAGCCATCTGTGTGACAAACGTCAAACTATCAGTGGAGATTTTTTAAACAATTTCTCATAAAATTTCATGATTTAATAAAATACAGATTAAGGTTCGAGGCGAGATTGTGCTAAGCAGAAGCAATCAATGAGAATCATTAACAAGAAGACTTATTCACAAAGGATGTAAGAAAAAAAATGACTGCGATTTTTTTTCGTTTATCCACTCGTGACAAGAGGAACAACTCTTTCAAATATTGCCATATTTAGGATCTAATATCTTCTAAAGTTTAGCAAGAGGAAAAAATGGAGAAAGCCATGTGTAGGTTGATCCTTTCTGATTAATCCATCTAAAGCTGATTAATATACGGTAATTACTTTAAGAGATATCGTGTTCTGAAAGAACCCCTGTTTCCCTCTCTCTATCCCATCAGTGAAATATGCTCTTAATATCAATTGTATCTGTACCTACAGAGGCTTGATGTACAGAAAAAAATCGGAAGTTGCCTCCATTTCATCTTTGGAAATTGTAGTAATGTTTAACGCAAAATCGCCTTGTTCCAATACTTAGGTCGGTCACTGTACTTTAATGTACATTTGTGTAAAGTACGTAGACGTAAGACAGTAATGCAGAATTCAAAATGTAAGGAAATTATGTACAACGGAGAAAGAATTCAAAATGAAGGTGAGTTTAAAACTAGTTTACTTGAAAAGCCTCGTTATTGGTTTCTCAGTTAAATAGCATTTGAATTGTTGTGTTGGGCTGATATCGTTTTACTTAATTGTTAATTAACTTCCCTTGTTTCTTCGCATTAGATCTTGATTTTCAAGCAGTTTCGAATGATTTAAAACCACGTAAAATTTACATTATGTAAAGTTGTTTAATACTGCTAATAAACTGAACAGTGTATATATTTTGAGGCAGCATTTGGGGTGATCTCCTTCATCTTTCAAACATTATATATCGGACGCATTTAACTTCCATTTATATTAGTATCCATCAATGAAACTAGTTGGTCGCATATCAGTGTGAACGATAGGATAAACTGAACATGACATTGGCCACTAGATGTAGAAAGAGATGCAAAACTTTTTTTTTTTTAAAAAAAACAAGAAACATAACATATATACCCAGCTTTGGATAAGGATTTTATTTATATATTTAAAATTTCGCTTAATATATTTTATTCTAATTTTATTACGAACTATAGCTTGAAAAGGAATTCATGAACCTCTAGTTGTTCCATACCCTTTTGAAATGTACGAAATAGTAAATCAATTTTTATCGGTGAAATTGAATTTTATCAGTTAAAAGTATATTTGATTTGATTTGATTTATCTTATTTATTTTATTTACATAATTTTAGTTTATGCATGTAAAAGTATATATTCTATTTTAATATTTCCCCCTTTTTTTATTTTTATTTTCCTTTCCAGAATCATTGTTAGAACTTCAAAGATTATACATTATGTGAAAAGTGAGAAATAGTTATCTAAAAAGAAGTGATAATTTATAGTCAGAAGTCACAGTGGTAGGCGCTCTCGCCTTTGGTGTGAACGGTCCTGAGTTCGATATCAGGTGGAGGTATTAAGTTTCGGACTTATTTTAAGTGCCATTCAAGGATCATATATAACGTTTTCAAGGCATTATTAAACTTTTAAAATATATATATATTTTTTAAGACATTATCACTGTACGGAGAAGAGTTCTCATTTTACAGAATCAGAAGAGAAAAAAAAAACTTAACTGTTCTCAGTAAGAGCCTTTCGTTGTTATAAGTCATGGATGAAACGGTAACATTTGTCCTCGTTGTTGTTGTTGTATTTTTATTAACATTACCCGAATTGTTTTGTGGCATTATGTTGTGTGTAATTCTTTCATGCATACTGTTCCGTCCAACTTTCTGGAAACATGGTGCATATCTGTTGTATTTCTTCAGATTCTTGCCAACACACTTTTTCCAAAAATGCCCCGACATTTTTGCTGTAACTGTGTATTCTTTATTACTTTTATTCACGCTGCGTCCCCTAATTTTTTGTGCAGTTGTGTTCTGCGTCGTAATCTTCTGGATTTACGTGAAAAATACTCTAAGACATGCCCGTAGAGAATATGTCGTAAGCTTTGCACCGAAAACATGGTCGCCCATGCAATCTAATGTTGTAGAGTTAGTTCCTGTACACACTGATCAAGAGGAGCTCCGAGAAATTAGTATGTTATTCAATTCTACTACGAAGAAAAAAATATTTAAGATCAGTAAAATTTATCGTCTTCAGAACATAGATTTATGGGAAAGTTATCTTTTAAAGAAAGAAGAGATGACGAAGAAATACGCTGAAATTGATACCCAAGTACAAGGGAAAGAAATGAGATTGTTTCATGGTACAAGGAAGGACTATCTTCAAAGTATATGTACAAATAACTTAGACTTGAGGAATTGTGCATCGAGTTTTGGTCATAAATTCGGTAAAGGAGTATGTTTTTCTCCTTTAGCATGTTATGCTCACAATTATACAGACAAGAACCCTATATCAGAAAATATAATGTTACTTTGTAAGGTGATAGTAGGTGTGGGGGCCGTAGGGAGACGAAAAAAGGATTTGCCTCCTATATATGATACTGCTATTAACCGTGTAAAAACATTGTATGTGAAGTTCTCTGATTCCGAATTTTATCCCGAGTACGTGATTTACTACACATCCGATGACGCAGACTAGACATCTCCAGTGCTAGCAGTTGTGGAACAAGCAGTGACTGCAGTGGTTTAAACGCAGCCAGAGGGTATTACTTCCGATGTCTAATAACACTGTATGAATCGTAATTACTATTTAAAATTAATTTTAAAAAAAATAGTTGACGTGCGTGGCGTTTTCACAAAATCCTATGAATGTATATAAAGCAACACTCTTATTGATTTCAGAATGTAACTAATCTCTTCGTAAAGCCTTTCGCCTCGCCCCCTTACCCTAATTTAGAAAAGTCATTAGGGTTATTTAACGGATCAGATACCAAGTAACGTGCAGTTGCAAGAAGTCCTACACGGAAGCTAACGCGGAATGAGGAAATTTGCAATTCCCCTGTAAAATATATATATTGTATCATTTATTTCCATTCGTTTCTTTAGTCCCATTTACAATGTGTAAATTGTACAATGATATTTAACTTGTTCATTCCTTTGGAATTGAATTAAATTTATTGCCTTTAGGCATCTATGGCTCATGCCGGGATATAAGGGTACTGGAAAGGACGCAGGAAGGAGTCACTCAGGGCCTGAGTTGAAGGTACTATCTCGGAATTTGCCTGGTGTACAAGAAAAAACATCAGTTAGGATGGTCGGCCGCTGATATCGAACTCAAGAGCTCCCGAATGCGAAGTCAGTGTTCTACGAACTTAGTTACGGTCCCTCGGTGTTCATTCCTTTTGTCCCATTTACAGTTTATGAATGGGCATGCCTCAAGTTTTATCACATTAACTATCCTTATTGTTATTCCAACAGAAATATAAGCAATAAAATACGCTATTTCTGTTTTACTAATATTTATTCACGGAACTCATTTGGCCACGTGGCCGCTCCCTAGTATGTGATCACGGCTTTGGCGAAACTTTGCCGCATTTTTATTGTTTTTGTGATGTTACTGTACGCCTGTCTTTCAATTCTGATATGGCTTTACCACCTTGTTTACCATCACTTTTCTAGTTAATTGTACCCGTATATATATACTTTTTTCTTTAAGCCCCCAAATAAGATTGTTTTTCACAGAGTTCCAGTTTGTATGCATAATGACTGCCGTCCCTACAAAACAAAATATGCATTAGTATTCTGCTGCAATTAACTTTATTTTCGGTCTAAGCATTTCACGCGATTCATCAGCAATATCTCCACCAGGCAAATGCCGGAATAGTACCTACGAAATAAGCCCTGCCCGTCTACCTTCCATACCCTTTTCCCACCCTATCCCAGCCAGAGCCTCAGATGCTTAAAGGCCTTAAAATAAATTCAATTCAATCAGCAATATCTCGTACATGATTTATATATATATTTTTTAATAATGGCACACAAAATATCAATTTGTTCCTACCTTTCGACATGCGTACTTGTGGCAACATTCCATAACATTCCTGGACCATAGACAACTTCGGAGCAAACCTAGCTCGTTTGTCTGCAGCTCGAATGCCAACATTATTGTAAAGAATAGAAGAAAAGATGGACAGACAGAAGAAAAGACAGAAAAAGTGGACAAAGATGATAGAGGAGATAAAGAAAAATGTGAAAACAAATCCGATGGTGTAGTGTTTTCTGCTTTGTTTTCACATTTCCTTTATCATATATTTTTTTTACCACTTTTTTTTTCTTCTAATCTTTTTGCGTTTGTACTTCAGACGAAGGAGCTAGATTAGATCCGAAATTGTAACGTGTTATTATCTTTTACGACAAAAGTACAGGAAAAAGTACGAAGTTGCCCAGAGGAAGTAAATACTTTTTTTTTGTTAATTATTATTATTTTCATTAATTTTAATTACTAAATTTCCGCGCAAATATTGTATTGTTCATATCACCATTTATTTTCAAGATTTGTCCAGTGTGAATCTGGTGCTTAATATGTTCGACAATAATTCTTGGTTTCATTAGTAAATAAGGGAACAAACTGCGTGTTGTGTGTGATTTTTCCTACATTAAAAGAAACGAAAAATAGTGCCTGGAAAGGGAGCGGTTCTCGAAATAAAAATGTAAAGTGTGCATTTAGTTAAATTTGATAATTTGTATTCATGAGAAATGCAGCACTTCATACTGTACTTCATAGATGGTGTTCATATTCACTAAAACTCGAATTTGAGGCAAAATAAAAAGAGTTTATTTAAATTGATGAATCAGTATGTTGTGCTAGAAAATTAATTACATGTGAAATCTCCAGGCTTTCAGTGTCATAGGAAATGTATTATTAACGTTTCCGACAACTCTGTCTCATATTTAAAAATGTAAGATATATTTACAGAGAAGTGAAAATATAGTTTGTCTATGTAGTGAATATTTGAAAACGACTTGTTAGATTTTTTTAAAAAAAAGAATAAGCTGTTACTTTATTTGGTGGGTTACTATTTTATATACGGATGCTGATTTGATCTTTATGTTCAATAAAATATATAGAAAAAGCACCGGTGTTCTTATTGAAATCAACTATGGCTGTGTCGAAATTCAAATGGGTTTCTCCGCCTTTTTTTTTTTTTTTTTTTTTTCATTTTACGTCTATTATTTCAATTTAAGTGCAGTTAAACAAAAAATTAACTTCGATAAACTAAAGTTTGTTGTTTCGTACTTCAATAATGATTACCATTAGCGTTAAATGTTTTAATAGATACTTAAAAAAACTGTGTCAAAACACTTGTATTATGTCTCAGAAATTGTTATGGCAAACATACGTTCTCGGTGCTCCTTTGAAGTTTTGGTCTATATTTTGGGAAATCCGTGTACGAATCATAAGTAAAAGAATAACCTTTCTGTATATTTTAATTTTTTTGTTATTAATTCTGAAGTTAGAACCTTCTAGATTGAATAGAAATATGCGTTGTCCAATGCTAAGTTACCTTTTTTATTTTCTCCGTGACTTCGTTTTTGGATGTTACAAATGCTTTCATGTATTTAAACTTCTCTGTTTGTCTCTATGATCGCATTTTTGTTATAGTTCTGTTTTCCTTTTTATTATTTTTATCACACTTAGGCCTTGTTCCTATTTTTAGATAAACCGATATTAGTGCTGGCAAGGTACGTAGTTCTTTTATTACAAAAGAGAAAAAAACGTTACAGTCTCGACCACAGGCATGCGCAGCCCTAAATATTTTTTTGGTGGTGCTATCTACGAAATATGTTTACAGTAAAGTGGCCATTTTTTCCGTGCTGTTTCCAGGAACGCGTAAAATTTGGAGAAATGATGGCTGGACGAAAAAGATGATAGACTTGGTTACAGGCAAAATTTTGAGCACGAGACTTGTTTTCTTTGAGCAAAATCTGCAACATGACTTCAGCAGTTCCCTTCTTCTTCCATATCTTCGCCTTCATCAAAACATTTTGGCGACGAGGAAAATACGTAGTGTTGGGAGAAAAAGGTTCAGCTCCTCTCGAAAACACACACGCATTACACTGTATGTTTTGAAGGTGAAGAGACCAAGCGGACGTAGCTCAATTGGTAGAGCGTTGACATAATAATCGGAAGGTCCTGAGAACAATCCCAGAGATCGCATATCCTGACGGAGGTTTTTCCAGGCTTAGTCATACCAAGCAAATGCCGGAATTGTACCTACTAGGCTACTTATGGTAGAATATTGACTCCTTTTTCTTCTCTGTTCGTTATTAAACACTTTTTTTATATTTATTATCATCGGTTAAACCACTAGTCCAATGCATAAGTCCATGTCGTGCTTCCTCCCAATCTACCGTTTGTCCACTGTCCTAAATATGTTTGTACATAGCGTTAGTGTGTCTCTTCAGTCTTACAGAGAGCAGTGATTGTTTTTAATAAGCCAGAGAGACAAATGTGAATTTTTAACGAGTGGTCGCACCTGATTAGTGGATCCCGGTACTGAAGGAATAATCTCATTTAGAATTTAAAAAGATGACCAGCTTGTGAAGTTTTCAGAAGCGGTGTAGTTTGATGGAAATACTGTTACGCTGTAGAAAGGGTAACGTTTTTCTCTTTTGACTACTTTATGATCAGATTAGTACAAGACCTGCCTTGTCAGCATTAATATCCATTTCCTCTGTATTTTGAACTTACGTATTCTACGTCTTTCTGTAGACCTATTTCCTCGCAAGCTTGTACTAGCGCATTACTCTATAGTACATCTATATCCTCCCTATTAAATCTGCATCATCCACGTAAACGAACAGCTGATTAAAG
>JAGDQP010021245.1:0-32020 GCA_022664845.1 Lepisma saccharinum | reverse complement strand
TCGTGGATTTAGCACAATGGACCACACAAACATTGAATGAAGTTATGGAAAGGACTAATGAATATGAACTTCCACTATGTTTGGGGTTCATAGATTTTGAAAAAGCTTTCGATTCGGTCTCCTTGTCAGCAGTACTTAAATCACTTGAACATCAAGGCATCGAAAGTGCATACATCAAGTTACTGCGACACATTTACTCGACTGCCACTTCTGTCATTAGACTGCATCAAGACAGTGAAAAATTAAAAGTTGGAAAAGGGGTAAGGCAAGGAGATTCAATTTCTCCAAAACTGTTTTGTGCGGTCGTGGAGAGAGTGTTCCAAAATTTAAACTGGGATGAAGTTGGAATTAAAATTAATGTCGAATATCTTCATCATCTACGGTTCGCTGATGATATAGTACTGTTTGCTTCAAGTGCAAAAGAATTACAAACCAGAATGGAAGAACTGAGTAACGAGAGTTCGAAAATAGGCCTTAAAATGAACTTAAGTAAAACAAAAGTAATGTACAACCAACATGCTGCAAAGAAGGAAGTGAAGATTAACGGAGAGACAATAGGCATAGTTGATGTGTATGTTTACCTAGGCCAGCTTAAAACATCGAATGCAAAGTTGACTGATGAAATAAATAAAAGATGTAAAATGGCGTGGAGTTCTTTTGGAAGACTACACTTTATTTTCAAAAGCAAACTACCAATGTGTCTGAAGCGTAAAGTTTATAATCAATGTGTTTTACCTGTAATGATGTACGGCTGCGAAACTTGGACATTGAATGCGCAAACGACTCAAAGATTGAGAGTCACACAAAGAGCAATGGAGAGATGTATGTTAGGAATAACCAGGAGGGACAGGAAGAGAAATGAATGGATTCGCGCACAAACAAAGGTAGAGGACGTAATCAAGACTGCGAAGAAGATGAAGTGGAGATGGGCCGGTCAAATAGCTAGACGAACAGATGGAAGATGGACGACAAATGTACTACAGTGGATTCCTAGAGAAAAGAAACGACCGAGACGACGTCCAAATGTAAGATGGGTAGATGAAATCAAGCGTTTTTCAGGAGTTACATGGATGAGGATATCAGCAGACCGAGATATGTGGAAAGAAAAGGGGGTATTCCTTCATCCAGCAGTGGATAGAAAACGGCTGAATATGATGATGATGATGATGATATATATAGCAGTTGTATAAGCTTAAATCCGCTGTTTTGTAGTCAGCAAAACACATGATGTGTTCATAGAAAGCACAAAGCAAGTTATTCAAAGTACTTTTCTTCGCTAGCTACGCATTTTGCCCAGCTCTCGGGTAATTCGTGGTTACCACGCCCAAAAGGTTCTGCTCTTTCGAGGTAAACCACTCATCAAGTCATTTTCGGACGTCTGCATACGAATCGAAGTGCTGCTCAGGCGTGGCCCATCGACGCAAACAGATAGTAGTCTGTAGGGGCCAGGTCTGGTGAATAAGAAGGATGGGGTAGCACCTCCCACTTAAGTGTCTCCAAGTAGTTTTGGACCACTTTTGACGTGTGCGATGGGGCGTTGTGGAGAAATATCAGCTTGTCATGTCTTTGTTGATACTCCGACCTTTTTTCACACAGAGCACGGTGTACGTTGATCAGTCAGTTGTTGGTGGTAGCGGTGGGCATTGACCCGGTTGCAACAGCTCAAAGTAGACGATACCCTGTTGATCCCACCAAACACACAGCATCGTCTTCCGTCCGAAGCGATTTGGTCTCGAGGAAAATGTTGATGGTTGGTCGGGATCAATCCAAATTTCTGGCGTTTCGGATTCGCGAAATATATCCACTTTTCATCACCCGTCACAATTCGATTGAGGAACGACTTTCATCTTTGTCTGAAGAGCAACATTTCGCTTGTGTGTTGGTGTCTCTCCAGCTGCCGATCGGTCATTTCAAGCCGCACCCATTTTCGATCTTCTGAACCTTTTCCATTTCACGTAGACGCATAGAAATGGCTGCTTGAGTAACGCCCAATTGCTCGGCAAGCATTTGTTCCGATTAGGTATCGTCCTCGTCCAACAGCGCCTGCAATTGATGGTCCTCAAACTTACTGGGCCGATTTCACGCTTCTTGTCACGCAGGTCAAAATTGCCGTCTTTGAACTGACGAAACCAATCTCGACATGTTGTTTCCGATAAAGCACTGTCACCATAGGCCTATACAAGCATTCGATGCGCGTCAGCAGCCGATTTCTTCAAATGGAAGCAGAAAAGCAGAGCTTCCTTCATATGCTCTTTTTCTGGTACAAAACTAGCCATGTTTACCAACGGAACACTGTGTGTTGTTGTCTGCACTTGCTGATTATGTGCACTGATTCGTGTTTCCAGAGGTCCAACTCATCCACACAATAGGTCTGGCGTGCCCATGGTAGCTTCATACGCTCACGAACGCCATCTATGGGCAAACAGCCGATTTAAGCTTATACACATGGTATATATACATACATATATATATATATATAGATAGATAGATAGATAGGTACAGGATGTCCCATTTTAATCAGACCACTGGAATATTACAGAACCCTGCAATGGAACACAAAAATTCTGCCCTAGTAGTGTACCGATAATAGGGGGACACCTGATTGGGAAAATTTCAGTCATGGCGGCCATCTTGAAAGCCGCCATATTGGATTTGGGTAGAAAAAAATTACATATGGGACAGGGTCATGTGACATATCGTTTTAGGTTAGATCGTTCCCTAAAATTCAAATATGAAGTCAGATTTCATCTATGTTTATTTATTTCGAAGATAGAATAGAAACTCTGAAACTTAGCATTTTGTAAACGGATTTTCAGAATGTTTGTCATTTTGTTGTTTCATGTTGTTCAGCACACCATTAAACATAAACGGTATCGTACTCGTGAGTTGCGGTAGCAATACAATGGAGATTGCAGTAGACTCAACGATCGTCAAACTGTCATGTTAATCAATCCGCTGGAATCTCAGACCTCTGCAAGGAAAAATAAAATAATTTGCTGGTGGTATACTCTATCGAATGATGATATTGGTAATTTCCAGTAATAATGAAAGTGGCCTATCTAGACGGGAAGTAGAATTTAGTCATGACGGCCATCTTGAAAGCCTCCATATTGGATGTAGGCTGAGAATGTGTATAGGGAACAGGGTCCTGTAACATATCGTTTTAGACTAGCTTGTTCCGAGACAGGCAAACGTGATGTTAGTTTTTATCTGTGTTTATTTGTTTAGAAGATAATTATTCTGAAATTTTGGGTCTCGTGTATGGTAGTTGATTTCCCCAGGTGGCCAGTAATCTTGATGCATTAGGATGAAGAAACGAATTTAGTAGCAACTGTTTGTTATTAATACCCGATGACCAATTACAAATAATTCTTCTTTTAAGGAATCTAAACTAGAGATCCAGCTCACATGGTCGAGAGGCTAGCGTGCTGGACTTCGAATCGACAATAGGGAAACACGTGCATTTGAATCCAACGGGCGACCATTCTGACAGGCTTTCCAGAGTTTCCAATGTTTCTTCAGGTGAATGCTGAAATTGTGCCTTAACTAATATCTTGACGAACTCTTTCCCACATTCTCTCCCCTCTGCTATTCTGGCTCCTCCTCTCTACATAAAAAGAATAAGAAAACAACAGATAGAGTCCCTTTGACGTCCCTCAATGACCCACATGCGACGAGTATAAAAGGAACGAAAAATCAACAACATTGGTGCTGAAATTACATTTAACGTGTTTGACACAGAGAGGTTGGGTTGTAACTACGAGATGGAAAATCACTGTACGTATCTAGACCTGTTGCAGATGTTCAAAGATATCTCCATTCGCTTGAATGCATGGTCAAGTCTCTGTTGAAACTGGGTGACAGTTGCCAATAATACAGCTCGTGGTATGTTTTTATAAGCAGTGCACATTCGAGTAATCATGTTTTCTCTAATTGTTGATTCCCTCTCGTAGACCACGTTCTTCAAAGAAGCCACACAAATAAAAAGCAGTCCACCTTTGCCAATCCACCTGTCAGGAAAGTGCGTATTTAAATAATTCCGTACAATTCCTGCATAATGTGACCCAACCCCATCTAATTGAATCCACATTCGCTAACCTGTTTGCAAGTCAACATCCTCAAGTAAAAGAGGCAACCGATTTCGTAGGAACACGAGAAAGTTTTTTGTGTTAACATTACCATCGAAAATGTATGGACCTATGAGGTAGCCATTTGTAACCAAACCGAACCTTAACTCGCAAGCGATGCTGTACATCAATTTGTCTCACACAATAGGGGTTAACGTCGGAACAGTAAGGACAATTATGCCTGTTCATTACCAGTGCTTTCAAACGATGCTTCGTTTGAAAACATAAAGAAAAAGAGTAGGATCATTTGTATCATGCGTACTGCCCATTGACAAAACGCTATACGTGCTCTCTGATCGTGTGGGGTAATTGCTTGTGTTAATCTGATGTAGTATGGATGGTAATGGCTATTCGACGACAGTTTGTGTATAGTTGATCTGGGAATACCTATCTCTATTTCCATTTGGCGAGGGCTAACATGTATATTTAGGTAAATACATGCTATCACGGTAAGCAGACGCACATCATTATAATAGGCGTGTCTAGTTCTTCTACGTCCCAAGTGACCGACGCGAGCTCGTCTCTCAAGATTTCGAATCACTTTATGATCTGGATATTGTCGATTAGGATAACGACCCTGATACACTGTAGCCGCAGCACGATATCTTCCTTCAATTCGTCGAGAAAGAGCAACATGTTAACAATTTCTGATGGAGTGTAATCAGTCATAATTACTGTTGGGGATGTGTGGATTCAAAGCACAAAATAGAAACAAAGTTAACGAGTGTCACTTCTCGCAGGCAAGAAATTTAAGCATAATGCGAACAAGGAACTAAATCTGGATGCACACTGACTCTGTCTAATTACACTTACCGTTGTGCTTCACTATATTTGTTTGCACTTTCCATTTTCTCGCACGTTAGTAATAAGTCATTCACAAACAATTCCGGTTTTTCACACAATTCATCAGCACTTCTGGTTGATAAGAGAGTTCGATAATCAGCTGGTGAAACAACGAAGAAACGTTTGTGTCAAAATACTTTCTTCAGTTCGTACATTCTGACTAAACATACTTTGCACGTGTAGCAGTAGTGGGCACGTCTCGTTCTGAACTATCCAATCACCCATCTTTATTTGAACAGACACCACAGAAAAAGCCAGGATTGTCCATTGCATAGAAAAAAAAGAATTTCTGGAATACGCATACGAAAATGAAAGGATAAAATGGGGTTTGCATCCACAGAATCAATATTATTATTTTTTCGTAAAAGCACCAAGGCAACAGTTCCACAGTAAGCATGCCACCTATTACAGAGGGAAACCATCAGTTCTGCTGGTAGTAAGTACAAGTAATTCTTATTCCCCCATCACACTGGTACACATCGTCATTCTGAACTTGAATGTATCTTCTGGCATCTTTAGCTCAGACTAGCATAGGAGAGGGGAGAGAATGTGGGAAGGAGTTGGTCAGGGCGTTAGTTAAGGAACCATTCCAGCATTCACATGAAGAAACATTGAAAACCCTCGAAATCCTCAGTCACTATGGTCGCCGTGAGATTCAAAATCACATGTCTCCCCATTGAAAATTCGAAATCCAGCACGCTAAGCTTTCGATCACGTGAGCTGAATCTCTAGTTCACATCCCTCAAATAATGAATTATTTTTAATTGGTTATCGGGTATTAAAAACAAACAGTTGATACTAAATTTGCTCCTTCATTCTAAAGAACAAGGCTAAGATCCACCTGGAGATGGGTGCATTCCGGACAAGAGTGAACACTGCATGAATTCCCGTGATGACGTAAGTTATAAGTTTTTGCGGGAAACTTATTAATCCAAAGAGAGGAACGCAACACCAAACAAAATCGATAATCAGTACTTCGCGTTGCTTGGCACGTTTAGTTCTAAAATATAAGTCCAATTGTAGGCGTACGTTTTGGTATCTCCTAATTTAATACCTCAAAGGGAATGACTCCCTCTGGGTGACTGCTAATTCCTGTGTCACGAGAAGCATTATGATAACATGACTTGAAATGACTGGCTGCGCTTGTCGTTAGCTAGCAGGAGATTTCCATTAGTGTACAGACTGATTTCTCTAAACGGATACTCCTTGCTTAACGACAGTATCTTCCTGATGTATCATACACCATTCAGCCAGTGAGGAAGAAACGTTCTACATGTTATTTACATATCTTGTAACAACTGGAGCAATCAACTACTATACACAAGACCCAAAATTCCAGAGTAATTATCTTCTAAACAAACAAACACAGATAAAAACTAACATCACATTTGACTGTCTCGGAACAAGCTAGTCTAAAACGATATGTTACAAGACCATGTTCCCTATACACATTTTCAGCCTACATCTAATATGGCGGCTTTCGACATGGCCGCCATGACTAAATTCTACTTCCCGTCTAGATCGGCCACTTTCTGGAAGCTATCAATATCACCATTCGATAGAGTATACCAGCCTGCAAATTATTTTATTTTTCCTAGCAGAGGTCTGAGATTCCAGCGGTTTGATTAAGATGAGAGCCATGTGTGTCTGGATGACGATCGTTGAGTGTACTGAAATCACCATTGTATTGCTACCGCAACTCATGAGCACGATACCGTTCATGTTTAGTGGTATGCTGAACCACATGGAACAACAAAATGACAAACATTTTGCAAATCCATTTGCAAAATTCTAAGTTTCAGAGTTTCTTTTCTTTCTACTAAATAAATGAACACAGATGAAATCTGTCTTCGTATTTGAATTTCAGGGAACGAGCTAACCTAAAACGATGTGTTACATGACCCTGTTCCCTATGTAAATTCTCTACCTAAATCTAATAATTATAGCGGCCTTCAACATGGCCGCCATGAATGAAATTTCCGTAATCAAGTGTCCCGTACTGTCGGTACACCTACATTTAAATTGGAGGTAGGTTTCGTGTGAGGAGGTGATAGGTGATGATCAGAGAAACCGTATGGAATTTATATGAGGGTCTCAGCAATAGGCAGATTTCTTAAGACTCACGATAAAATGAGTTAACACCAATTCCTTGACCACATTCATTTACTTTGAATTTCATCAACTCCTCAAATGTCTTTAATTTATTCTAGTGCATTGTTTATAGACATTTACAAGTTTAACGTGCATTATATATTTTTTCTAATTGTGCGTACTGAGCCATATAAATTCATGCTACAAGTCCAACGGCTGAGAGTGTTAATTTCAGGGGGTAAAATTCCAACAAGCGATAGTGGAGCATCTGCGTGACTGTGTGTAAGGGGTAAAACTCTGACTGGGTGAATTTCAGGTGGTAAAATTCCGACTTCTACAATACTTAGTTTGAAACTTGCGGGTGAAAACTCGAGGGCGTAGATTACAGGGGGGTAAAATTCCGGTAAGGTAATAATATTAAATTCAGTTTATTAAAATCATTTATTAGAAACATGATTGATTGAGAGTGTATCAAACAAGTGATTATTTTATAAACTAACAACCGAAAAATGTTGGAGGTCGGAATTTTACCCCCTAAATAGTGACGTCAAAATTACGTAGAATCCGTTTGGTGGGGAAGTAAACTTCCCGCGCCACAAGTATTTTTTACTTTTTAGTTGGAACTGTTTCGAAGAGTATGTCTTAAACAGTTCTTCATTTCGAGTTACTTCAGTCTTCGGATACTTTTTCTCAAGCTGTTTTGTGACACAAATCCTAACGTGCTCTGTAACCAGTCAAACCCAAAATCGTTGCAGGTTAGTATTTATTTAAGGATAACGAGGTCCATATTAAAAAAAAAAAAAAAGATTAAAATGTGCTTTCAAAATATAGAAATATGTGAAAGTAACAATGTAATAATTATATTGTCACCAGACTTGCGTCGCTGTGCAAAATTTCATCATTGCATGACGTCGGGAAATGAGATAAGTTAACGTTACAAAATTTGAGGACACCGCGACCCAATGTAAACTAAAGAAAATAATGTATACATTCTGATTTGTGTATTTTTATGCCTACATGATAAGCATTTTTTTTACATTAGTTTCGTTAATCGGAGACCTTTATTCCAGCAGGAAGTTTCCTGTTTTCGAGTACATTTGGTAAGTATATATTTGGTGTACTGGTTTACTCTACCATGTTGCATAGATTTCAGTAGTGTATTCATTTCTTTGCTTCCCGTTAATAATTTTCAGTTCAGACTAATTCATAATCTTTCGAACTGAGAACACTCTTGTTTGCTAATTCTTTGCCGTCATCTGACCAGGTATTGATGGTACTCCGCCTGAGTACGTTGAAAATATAAATCAAAGTAAGTTGAAACTTTTCAACTTTTCAGGTTTCATGAGTTTTCAAACTAATATTCTTTGTAATATATTTCCTGTTTGTTAACGTAAATTTGAAAATGCTGAATCGGTGTGATTGAGAATTATTTAGTAAGCCTCTCAGAAGTGTAATGATGGAGTCCAAGAGGAAGAAAACATCCGGTGCACAGGTTAGTATTATTATTTTCTGTAGTAATAATCGAAAAATCCGTTAATTGTCACTTATTTACACGACTTATAAAGGTACAAACAAATGAGTACATGGTTGTTTTTATTTATAATTGCCTTCTTACTCTTAGAACTGACGTTGGAAAAGCAACGTATCCTATAATATACATTGTCAAGTTTGGGTAACAAGCCCTAAGTTGGGCCCAAGGACTGTTTATCCATCGGCATGACCCGCTTGTAGTACTAATGCTACCGAATGTGTAAAATTTATAGTTACTTCTGCGAGCCGGTCTTGCCGATGGATGAAAATTTTTTGAGCCGAACTCATCCATATATTATAAGGAGTGTATGCATTTTCCCGATTTCTAGTAAGTTGTGAATTGCATAACAAATTGTATTTCTGAAAGAAAAAAGTTATTAAATGTTTGTTTTATACGAGTTCTTCCTTCACGAACTGGAATGTAATAAAATATTTTTCTTCTTTTCCAAAGAATTATACGAATTGTACCTTAACCCGAGGCAGATTCTGACAGTGTGGAGGATGAAAATCCGGAGAATGAATTGCTCAGCAGAATTGAAACGTCAGTATTTGAAGAAACTAATACAATAGGAACAACCACGTCATTCGAAGTAACTTGTGAAGATACCCAAATTCCTGAGGCAGAACCAGAACACATTGCAAATATGGAATCTGTGCTAACACACCAGGAGCAACTAGAAGGGTACTAACCTCCACCCTTCAGGTTTGTTGTTTCCTAATTTCTTCTTATGGGGTTTGGGACGATAGTGAATGTAGTATAAACAGTGTAGATTTCAGAAATAAAAAACCGTCGGGTATTTTAGAAGCGTAACGTTGGAACTAAAAAATTCACTGGTTTTTTCAATGCATAGTGTTCTCAAGTGGAAGAATGTTCTATTCATAGAGAAGGGAGATTCCCAATCTGTAAGTTAAGGAGCAATCATAATAATAATAAACTGGTATTTATTAATTTTGCCATTCTGAAACATACTCAAATCCCATTCATCTTGGTCTTTTTTGGAGTATAGAGAAATGCAGGTTTCTTGAATTTCTTATATCCTTTGAGAATTCGCCGGGGATATTTGTCGACTTTGGAGTGGTATTACCACCTTTCCGGCTCACCCCCTGAAAGAAACGCTGAGCATGGAAACTTTCAGTCATAATAATGAACTTCAAGCTGTGATGTTGATTTTCAGCCAAAGTGAAAATACAGTAAACGGTTCCTCTCAACTGTTTGGAAAGTATATTTTGTTATTTCAGATTTGCTAAACGTACGTTATAAATGTAGCAATAATGTTTCATTTCTTATTTTTTCAGATGGGAAGATGATAAATTTCTCTTCACTGTTGACTCTGACGATGGCTTTCTCAACATTCCCGATGGTGTTTACTCCTCAATAGGATACTTCAAGAAGTTCTTCTCAGATGATGTAATAAATTTGATTGTGGAAGAAACAAACTTGTATTCCACACAAAAGACAGGTAAAAGTGTTAACACAAATTACAATGAAGTGTGTGAGTTGATAATGGGAATTATTCGCTTTCCTGGGTATACAGATTACTGGAGTCAGGAACTCAGAATTGAACAAGTTCTGAAAAGGTACCAGGCTTTGCGTAGGTTTATACACTTTGGAAATAATGAAAAACCTGTAGTAACTGATAGATATTATAAAATTAGGCCTCTTCTTGATGCTGTAAAAAAAATTGTATTACCACAGAATCTGAAAATAAATATTCAATTGACGAAATGATGATACCCTATAAGGGCACTAGGGATGGTTCTAGAAGACAATATAAGAAATGTAAGCCCACGTAATGGGGATTCAAAATGTTTGTAAGGCCCGGTGTATATGACTTCATTTTATATGCTGGTGAGTTAACTTTCCAGGGTATGGATGTTGAGCAGTCGTTCGGTTTATCAGGAAATGTGTTTGTTGCCTTGTAAAAGTATATTTAACAGCCTGCCGCAACATATCTTTACTTCGATAACTTTTTCAATTCCTTCCAACTTATGCATTTCCTGCGGGATGAACAAGCAATTTTGAGTCTTGGAACAGATTGCAGGGTTGAGATGAAATCCGATAAAGAATTGGATCCTGAAGGTAGGGGAAGCTTCTGTCAAATGGTAGATAATAAAAGCAAAGTAGTATGTGCAAAATAGTATAATAGATCTGTACTTTGGGGTAGTTCGTACGTGGATTCATATCCTCTGTCTGCATCAAAACGCTACAGGAAACGATATGGGAATAAGATTGATGCTACATGTTCACAAATAGTAAAGCATCACAATATTCATATGGGAGGCATCGACCTCACGGATATCTTCATAACATTACATCGAACTGCCTTCAGAACTCATCGGTGGTACATGACCATATTTGTGTAAATAATGCTCGGCTTCTGCATCGTCGGGAAGTAGTCTCGTTGTCAAATGAAGGCGGAAAACCTAAACTTCTTTCATTGAAGAATTCCGGGTCAAAGTAGCGACTGCACTATTGCTCAAAAACAGAAAACGAGGTCGTCCATCACAAGCTTCTCCTCCTTCCCAAAAAACAAAGATAAAGAAGCTTGTCAAACCCAGACTGGATGACGATGTAAGACTAGATGGTGTAGGCCACCTACCACGCTTCAGTTCTAAAGGAAGGTGTAGGTACTGCACCAAAGGGCAAACATCATGTGATTTGCAATAAGTGCAATGTGAGGTTATGTTTCAGAAAGAAACGAAACTGCTTGTATAATTTCCATGAGAAGAAATGACTGTTTTCTAAGATCGAAAAAATGAAAGTAATGTTGATACCTGGTGTTAAGAGGAAGGTATTAGGTTTATTTGATATGTACCTAATTTGTATTTAGTGATATATTATTATGTGCTTAGAAGGAGTGTAATTGCTTGACTTATATTTGCAAAACTTTGTAACTACATATTCTTGGCAGTGTATCCTATGAGATACATTGCGTCACAGCCTTGTCGAAATAAACCATGTAACTAAAATGTGCAATTATGTTTTATTTTACACCTATTTGATACGGAAATCGAATGCAATATTTTTTTAGCAGCATAGGTGTTCTTACCAAGAAAAGGGTCAAGGACGCAAAAGTTCAGTCTCGTCAAATAATTTTACTAAACTTCTTCCTTTCTTATTTTTGATGCACAGCTGTAATATCATATCTTTTCAGAAACTTTAGTGCCTATGTTTCTTCTTTGCTAAATGCTTAGCTCAACTATTTTTATTGATGCAATATTGAAACAAGTTAAACATACACTGTTTTGTCTGATCTGGACCAGAAATAAGTCATTACTCAGTCGAAAATAGCGCCACTACTTAGTAGTGTACTAACAAGTACATTTGTGAAGTGCCTAACATATGAAATAAATGCAAAGTTCTTCTGAGCCTAGACTGTTTTGTATTAATTTTAGGATCTCATAACGGTAATTTGTCTAGTGTTTATAATCAAGGACTCTATCGTAACGGGTGTTTCGCTTGAACACATTCAAACATAAATAAACATCACTAATCATGGGCGGATTTAGGAGAAAGACGCTAGGGAGCAATTACTTTAAAAGCTATCGTTTAGAATGAAATATTTAAAGTCATTTTAAAAAAACTGGGGAACAATGCCCCACCCCCATGTCACTAATGAAATAATTTGAATTATGACACCACTGTTACAAAGAACGTATCTAGTTTTAATTTTACTTCCCAATAGAAATTATTTTCACCTTTTAACCTCCTTGAAATACCCCAAAAGGAATATCCCTGTACAATCCCACACAAGCACTTATAATAGGGTCACTAACGTATGATAATAAAAGTAAAACAATATAACCGTGTAGCCTACTGTTATATTTACAACGGATTAATGTGGAACTCTTGACATTTTGTGAGAAATTTATCGTGTGTGTTAGTTCGTTGCGCAAGTAAAATATAGATGGAAAATACTGTATGTATTTTTGCGGTTTGTACCACGGATTCCTACAGCAGTGATATCCCTTCACTGAGGATTCCTGCGGTAGTTGACATTCGGGTTAGATTGGAAACATAATAAGTATTTCTTATTGCATTCGTTATATCCCCGGAATACGAAGTTTTGTGGAGTACATATTTTCACACTTGGAAGAGTCAACCTGGCGTTACCTAGTGACCGAGGACAACTGTTACAACAATAATTTTGGAGTCGATACCTTTATACTGCACTAACACATGAACCACCTTCTACTGCAACAACGGACTACCTCTTACGGCTTATCTGTCTCGAAAAAGCCAGTGTAGTCAGTCAGAACCTTGAGCACGTAACATCCGTATGACTCCTTTTCGATGTTACAAGGAATTTCAATTGTGAAAATAATTTCTAGTTGAAAGATAATTTAAATATGGACACGCTCTTTCTAACAATGGTGTCATTTCAAATTATCACTTCATTACTGATGTTTATTTAAAAGTATTGGACAAAATAATGGAAACACTTGTGGAAATCGGAAGAGTTTGTATTAATACCTTTGCTGGTCAACTTTTAGCACGGAAGACAGCTTGAATTCTGGACAGAATAGACCAATACAAGTCCTGAATTTTATGAGTGGAATTTGAAGCCATTCTTCAGGCAACAAATCCTCCAGGTTACGGTCAAGTAGAGACGAAGGAGGCGGAAATGGACGCCAAATTCCGATTTTCAAAAAAATCCCACAGAACCTCGATGATATTCAGGTCTGTGGACTGCGCGGACCAGAGAAGATGTTGAACCTCATCAGCATGCTCGTGAAACACTTCTTGGACAGGGACAGCACTGTAAATGGGGGCACTTGGAACATGGCCCTCATCCTGGAACATGGCCCTCCCAGCTGGAAATAAAGTTTGCATCATTGGGTTTACCTGGTTAGCGAAGAGTTCTCTAAACACTTCTGCTGGGCACGAACCGTGAAATGCGACAAGGGGGGCTACCAAGTGCGATGCTATAACGCCCCACACCATAATAGAGCCACCACGATGTTTGACAGTCGGACGGAGAAAGTCGATATCGTATTGTTGAGAGGGTGTTCGCCAGACAAACTCGCGCCCAGTGGTGGAAAGAGGCTAAAGGATGATTCGTCCAACGACACGACACTTTTTCAGTCCTCCAACGTCCAGTTCCCCTAGTGTGCTTCGCCTACCTTGTCTTGCTGGGCACTGTGTGTGCGGTCATCACTTTTGAGACTGACCGTAGCTTGTGTTACACCGCATAACATCGCTGCTTTACTCACAGATGATCCAGCCAGACGGGCATCCGCAGTAAGACCTCTTTGAAACTCCGTTAAGTCGGACATACTGGTCACTCACCACACCTGTACAATATCCACAATCACACTCTCACTCTTCTATTAGTGCTCAGTTCATCCTACCTTCAACAAACAAGAGACGGTTGATTTCCGCAGTGCTCAGTGCAGTGGCGGTGTAAGGCAAACTGGGCCCGGAGCAACTGAACTCGATTGAAGGTCTTTCATAAACACATTCGTGAGAGAAGACTGCTGCTGCTGACAGAAATATGCTACTTCCCCGGTATTGCGAGCCCCGCGGGAAACTGCCGGCTTGTGCTGGGACTCACTAACCAAGACGGATAACTTCTCGTTCGTTCGGTATAATTTATGCATGCTAATTATTTATAATATTGAGATTGTGGGGAGTGTTGAGTTTGAACCATCCGATGACAGCCAAGAACACAGTTGAGGGTTCTGAGACAACATAGTTAGTGCGTAACAGACAACCATTGAGGTGTGCTACTAATTTATCTTAACGAGCGATTATTCACTGGTGTCGGAGACAGGGGCACAATGGGACGAAAACCCCCAAAAAACACGGCGAAATTTATTCTGTCTGAACGCTTAGAAATGTTGATTGGATCTTGGTCAGGGGCTTACAGGTGTGCTATCTGATTTACATTCAGATAGTATACGGAATATAACATGTTTCATCTTGACGTACGCGCTAAAAATCCAGCGATTAACGGGTTGCTTATATCACAGGAGATTTATTCATAAGTTCGGCTATCGTGAGGTAAATTAAATGAGGTATTGAGGCAGTGCCGTAGTCAGGGGTGGGCACCCAGGCACGTGCCCCCCTTACTGGATGGGAATTAGTTCTGGTAAGATAGCTGTAATCAAGGTTCAACAATGCTAATGACTCTCGTCAGCAGGTGATCAATTTATCTACAGAACGTGGGTTCAGTGCAAAACTGCTTCCCCATAGTCTTTTAGAAGTTAAGATTTCGTATATAAAAGCTGAGAAAGTACAATGAACATGAATAATTATAGACAATTTTCCGCTTCTGGAACTTATCGTTTTAGTGACAATAAGGCCGAAAGAGATCGCTGTACACAAATAGACAAATTTTCAAAAGAGAACAAAAAACTTGGTCAAAATACTTTGGATATTTTCTTTACAAAATTTTGTGAGAATCAATTATGTACTTTTCGATAATGATACCAGTAATTTTCACACAGATGAAATCCAAGTATTATCAGTGGAATCGATTGTTTGAATCGAGAATATGAGCGTAGTGAGGCGGATCTTCTGAACATGGATAACTGTCTGTGTTGATCGATAATCCTCTATCCGATCTTGACGTTGAACTATACATAAATCCAAATAGTGAAATCAGTGACATTTAAAATTTAATTTGTTATCGAGGTATTGGGAATGAAGAAACATCCAAATGAAACTGTAGAAGATTATTCTCGATGCGTTATATATTTATCAGATCTTCATAATCTTGTCAGCGAACGCAAACCATTGCTTGACAAACATCATACCGAATGTCTTAAATTGAGTTACCTTGTGCGAAAAAAAATTGTACTATAGATGTTTATAGAGATGATTTCAAGAAAGATTATTGTTTAGACCGAATTTCAAATGTGGCAAAACAGGTGGAAGAACCTTTCTCTAATAAGATGTCGTTAAACTGCTGCTGTCAGTGTAATACACTGCTCAAAGGAATTGTCCTAATTTATACACTCCACTGGAAATTCTCGTAAAATTATCCATTACAACTCGTGCGCATGAGCGTTATTTCTTAAGTTTGAGGCATATCACTTCAAATTTCATACTCGCTTTTCAATAACAGCAGAGAGATTTAATGGTTTGACACATAACTATGCTCATGCAAATGTTGAGTATATCGTAATGTTCTGCTGGTTTACCGTAATGTTTCCTTTAGGACGTTATAGTGCGTTCTAGATAGAACAAAGAGTACACGGAATTGATTTTCTCTCAGTTCTTCTACAAAACTATACATGTGCGATACAAGTTGGTAAAATAAGCGTCCCGAACACGGGACTATAGCGAGTTTATAAAAACATGGCCTTCTTGTTCTTTGGTGATCAATCCTCAGAGAAGTAGGTTGGAGTCCTGCGTCAGTACGTTGCAACTGATATGCAGAAAGGAATGGGCATCAGTTAGTTGCAACTGATATGCCCAAGGATGTACCAGACTCGTTGCAGTCATGTGTACAGGGATTGAACAGGCAAGAGTCGACACCAGTCCGTTGCAGTCGTGTGTACAGCTTTGCAATTCAAAAGGGGCACATCAGTGCTGTTGCAAACATGTGTGTATAAGTTAAGGATTCATACAGTTCCGTTGCAAATATGTGTATGAAGAATTGCTTCAGCCCGTTACAGCAGATAAGCAAGGAATGTTACAGAGAGGTGACCACCCAGGCGATGAGTGATACTGGTAGCCTAGGTGTTCGGATATTTATAGGTCTTTTTTGGGAGTGGTCCTCTAACTCCCTCCTTCAGCTGTGCTGGCTCCCTCTGACTGCGACACCAACTCATCTACGACTATTGCATGAAATGCTGTTGTCGTCTGCTTCTACGATGGTTTGTGTCATTTACTATTTGCCTATGTTGCTTATAGTACCCACATTTGTTTACGTAGCGTAGTACACACTTTATTGTTTGTTTACATCTTGAGTGGTGGCACGTGCTCTCAGACATTTCAATATTCTGAATTGAATGAGTGGAGGTAAGCGACGTCTGCAAATTTCACCGTAATGAATGCCACTACTAAACTCTTTCTTCGATCTCAAAATGTTTCCTTTTTCTTTCGTATTCTGGAAGACAATATTGCTGATTTCCAATTATTCATCCATTGATAGAATTGTTATAAAACACTCTTTCTTAAGGTATATTTTGGGGTTCTCATGAGAGTGATGGTTTACTTCTATCTTCGTCGATACTTACGGGTAGGTACACATAAGAGCAAAGCTAATTAGTTGACATGTATAATAATAATAAGTCTTTCTCCAAAAATTAATTTTACAAATGCTTTCACTTTATGGAAAACTTTTGCTTAAAAGGAATTGTGCAAAATCCGTTCTTTGAATTTAGTTTAGACCTACTTGAACATTTATATTGTGTGATTCTTGATTATTTCCAGTATATCCCTCCCCTCTGATCTCATTCCAAAGCAGGTATTCTGCTAGAATTTTCAGTACGTTGGGGGGGCTATGCCTTTATTTTTTACTCATTTCGCTAAGTCTAGCATAGAATAAGAGCTGGATAGTTTACCTGAGCCCCTCCCTTTCGAAAATCCTGGCTAGGGACCTGTATTGAGGTATCCCCCGGTACAAAATAAACAGAATTTCTTCCAGAATATTTTATTAGGGAGAACTCACGAAATTCTTTTAAAAATGTGTATTGGCTCTAATGTACTAAAAATTTAAAATAACAAAAGACCCTCATGTTTCTTAACAATATGTTATACTCCCTTAGTTATCCTCAAAATAATATGAACAATATTTATAGAATGTGCAATTATATAAGTATTTCAGTATACGTACATTTATTCTTTGGGGAGAGCGATTGATAGTTCCCGGGAAGGGGAACCAAGACTCTCCGAAATTATGCTTGAAACAAATGTTGTTGATGATATCAAGACTAGCTTGCTTGTTTTTGAAGTAAATGTAATTTTATAAAAGTTTCTAAGCATTTTATAAAATAATTAACGTTTTTAATAAAACTCAAGAATTGTTCTTCCACGCATTCCAAAACAAATGTAACCAAGGATGTGGAATTAGCAAGCTATACATATGTGAAAAGAAAAACATAGACTAGCAATTATATTTTCAGACATTTATTTGCAAATGAGTCCTAATCCATGCCCCATAAATGCTGGAAATTGACACAAACACTTGCTATACACTTATTATCTTTAAATTTGGAGTTATGAATATCTTATAAAGAGTTGGAGAAGGTACTTTGCAAAATAACATTGGAAAATATAAAATTATATACAAGTTTTGTTGTTAATTATGTTTCTGTTCTTTACTTTCTTACGAAATTCAAATGAATTTGCAGCCTTTTGGAATCGCAAAATTTCACTGATGTATTCGAAAGTGATGCAACAATCTTCACAATGCCAATATCTAAATTTCCAAAATTTTTGCAGAAGGACCCGTTTGGAAATGGACGCCTGACTTTACCTTCTGTTGTAATATTTCAGGTTCGCTGTCCACGTAGACTAGGAAAACACATCATTTGTTCTTTTTGTAATAAAATATCAGACACGTTACGCATTAGTATATCTTAGAAAATATTTAAATTTGTTCACAATAGCTCATGGCTAATCAGGAGTGCAATTACCACTTCTGAAAGATTCGTGTCCCTTTTCAAAGGTAAGAACTCATTCAAGAAATGATAGGATTTTCGCATCTTAAAAGTTATAGCGTGGGGTCCCTACCGCCTCATGTCTCTAATGAGCCTAATCCACCAATCTTGCACTGCACCCAATTCCACTACTTCGTTATTACTGTTAACGTGTCCTTTACTTCTCCGCTATATTTCATTCACAAAAGGAGCGGATTCTATACACATCATCGCCAAGTATTAATGTACCTAATAATTTTTCACACGTTTGGGGACGTTTAACCAGAAAGTGACAGGTAAATGTTGAATACCCCAAAAGTATTTATTCTAAACTTTATCTAACGAAAAATCAGAGCTTGGCCTCTCGTGGCTTTTTTTTTTTTTTTTTTTTGCATCTCGATGAATTTTCGAGTGTAATCCAAAATTCTGCATTAGTTTCTCGATGTACATATATTACAAAATGTTAGGATAGAGCCCTTAAGTACATTAAATATGTGATTGCAGTGTAGGCGAACTAGAACACCTACCATATTTTACATAACGAATTATTTACTTCAATAATTACGAACTGTTACCACGAGAGCAAACAATCACAGCAGACACATACATAAATCAACTGAACCTTTCACTTAAAAATATACGTCCAGCTTTGCCTAAGAGATATGGAGATTGGAGATATTTACTACCAAGATTATGCTCGTATATCACATAAATAATTCTGATAAAATAGTGGTTTTATTGTATATAAAATGTGTTTTATTTTGAGTCTTAAAAGCAAGGGTGTAAAAGTGGCATTTGAATTTTAAAAAATCAGTTAAACTTTTATATATGACATCACACATATGCAGCACTGAATATTGATATTTTGTATATAGTCATATTGAATCTTAATGCGTCTTTGTACAAAATGCGACAGTGTATTTTGTGTCATATATAAAAGATGAACTCGATGTTTTTAATCTGTATGATTTCAGGCTTCTCAATTTAGATGTTAGAAAATTATAGGAAGTACTTTGTTTCATTTTATTATGAATACTGTGAATGCCTCAAGGTATTCCACTTAAATTAAGAGCGATGACGGATTACAATACGTCACTTAGATTTGTATTATTCCCTTTTAAATATCTTTTGTATAATTGTGTTGAGAATAAGTGCTGATAAACTTATTTTAGCATCGAATTTCCTCAATGTGCAGCGAGAGAAGGTTGTTTATTATTCTCCGTTGCTCCGAAGGTCAAGGCAAAATGACTAGATGATTTACGTTCTATTCCGCTCTGGTGGACTAGTTTTTTCTAAACTAACAAAATTGATTATTATTGACACATTTTAACTTGAGTGCAAATCTTTATCTGAAGTATAAAAAGAAGTAATATCTTATCAATAGCTGACACAATTACAGTGTACTAATAACACTTTTCAAATGTAAATGAATTATGTTCTTTCGATGAAGTACTTTGTCTTTGAATACCAGATTAAAAATTAAGGAAATTTGTTTTATACTATTATTTGATTAGATGATTTCAGATGTGAAGTATAAGTTGCATTACACTCCTATTATCAACTGATTCTTGAGTGTAATCCACTTAAATCTGCCAAGTAGTACTTTATCGGTTTAGAAATAAAAAATCCCGTATGCATTGCACCATAGAATATTGAAAAATAACATATCAATTAAGCAATTAACTAGTTTCTATTTTACCTTCCCCTAAATACTCCTCACGTTGTTCTGAAAAATAAATATACACACTTCAATAAAGCGTGAAAAGCATGACATATAATAGAAATAAGTTGTTAAAAAGTTTGCCGCGGTATATGTGCAAACTGTAATGAAATACTCGCCAGACAATTATATCAATCGGGCTATAGTCCTGAGTCGAAGGTAATGAACATAAATAAAAGTTCGAATTCCATCAGTCTATGATATTTTTTAAATTGTAAATTATCTTTTAACGTGCATTCACGGCCACTACAGTTACAAAACATTTTGGTGCACTTGTAATATCTGCAGCGATACTATGGCACCTACAAACAATTTATAAACTGTTCCTCTCCCATTATTTTGATTTTGATTTGGGAGCAAAGCAGTAGTAAACATCCTGTCCTATTGTTGCTGGATAATCATGATTTGGATGGCTCTATTGTAAAAATGATATTTCTACTTAGTGTAAATCTATCCAACATTTATACCAGATTCCGGATCATCGATTTTATCCCTTCGGCATATATCTTATAGATGACGCATTTTTACAATCGCATGCAACGGGTCTTTTCACCGATAAAAATATAAGTAGATGCGAAACATGATTTGCTATAGCAATATCTCTCTCTTCATCAACACTCAGTTTCTTCAGTATGCGAAAATAGCGAGCTCTGTCCCCTCTGAAGCAGAGTCCACACCAATAATCTTTATGGACAAAGATTAATTAGAATCTATACCAGCTAGTCTGACCTGAGCAGAATATACCACTGCCAGAGCTTGTAATATCCTGTTACTGAAGCAGTATGCACATCCAGAGACTCTCATGAGTATCATTAATTACTAAATTAATTTATAAACTGTTGATGATAATACATATCCCTCAATGACCAGCTTCAACCAGCACATGTGAAAGCTATTACTTCAACATCTGAAAGTGACAGTGTTTCTCAAAATATTGGCCCTAACGTCCTTCGTCTTTTCCTGAAAGATAGTCCCCAGAAAAACTAGAGGCTGAAGGCGGGAATCCGCAGGACTGATTGATAATCTAGTTTGACAAATGTTAGATGCTGAAGAAAAAGCTGGAAATAAAACATCTTGCACGAAGTATGAACACCGTAAAGCTATAGATTATTTTGTGAAAAAGGTTAAAGTTGTTAAAAGGAGTAAGTCAGACTCTTATAGAGAATAAAGGCTAGAGTGTGTTTGCCTTGTGTGTACAGAACCATAACAATTCTCGAGAAAGGAATGTCAAGTAATTCTGTTGCAAGCAATGGGCACAAGTTGCTTGTACTGAAAGGTAAGCAGTTTGTTTATGCATTCCATTGCTGTGACTCAGATTATAAGTAGGGTTTGCTCACCCTTATTCGCCATTTTACAGAAGTGATTCTTTTAGTATAGTAATCTTAAATCCATATGTAATATTATAGTGCTGATGAGTGGCCCGGTTCAGACAGTACATTGACTGCATGCTCCGTACGATTACTAAGTAGTCCAAAGGAGGGCGTGCGTGTATACCCAATTTAGAAAATCTTTTTGTCATTTTTCTGTTTCGTAAAGAAAGTTTCATTGTTGTTTAACGGAAAACTTGGAAGGAATAATGTTTGCAAGTTATTCACTAATAACTAATATTTGTTTTTATAAATAATTGATGTGTGATTCAACGGCCATCGAAGTTTAATGTAGGTTGTAGGCATCTGCATATACTTAGTGAAAGATACTTTTAGATCGTTATATAGTGGGTTTTTGCTTTATCGCAATAAAAGCAAGTATTCTTATCAACCACGTGATTTTTATTGGACATTTTTTTCTCTTGCTTCGTATAACACTCCAAGCGGCCGCTTCTCGTAAGAGGAGTGGAACTTGCAGCATTGGTTGAATTGCTTACTTGGACATTGCACCCTTGCTCCCTCCTCTTTTCTGAACACTACCTGTAGGCGACCGTTTCTCGCATCGAGGCACGGAACCTACACACCTGAACTTTCCGCAAACTGTGGGCCGCGGGCGACCATATCACTTTAAAGGTCTGGAACAAGTAGGTAATAATACCTTTCCACAACCTGCGAGTCGCGAGTGACCGTATCTCCTCGGAGGTCTAGAACTAGTGACTCACTTCCCATCAAGCGTTTCCCAATCTGCGGGCCGCGGGTGATCGATTCTACAAGGAGGATCGGAACCTGTTGCGCATATCATGATCCACTCCTTGAGGGATAACCTCCCTGGGTGGCCGTTTCTCCTTACGAGGCACGGAACCCAGCGAAAGTGGTCTCTCATCGTGATAACCCAGTCGACCTCTCAATCTCCCCGGTGTGTCCTGGTTGCCCACTGCGGTGCGGAGGCTGACAGCCTTATTGGACTGTTACAGTAACATTTCCAACTTCAATGTAATATTTAGACATAAACTTTGTAAGTATTAAGATGAAGTTTATTGGGTAATTGCTTTAAACTAATTTAAATAATAAGTGTAATATGCAGGGTAAAGAGGTGTACATTTCTATACAGGTAACTTGTAATATTTCCAGATTGCAAAAGGAAGACATTACGTATTATATTCAACTCTTCAGTTATGATTTCATAGCTCTCAAATCAGAAAACCGGCAAAATATCTCTGTTAGTTTGGTTTCTTTCTGCTTGAGCCTACAAGAAGAAAGTAAACGTGATTTGCCGGTATTATGTTACCATAGAAGTGCTCTTGTTGTAGTGACTGTGTTTGTGCTTTGAAGAACAGAACTTCGGAGGTTAATAATAATAAAACCACCGAAAGGTCTTGAGCCTGCTTCAATGCCATCTGTCCGCAGGTGGTAGAACTGCGTCCACCTGAGTAACGGCAATAGGATCTGCACTGCGCGTCACCTTGACCACGAACAGGCGTATTAGGGGCTTTGTAGACCAAGTGGTCGTCTCGTCTTCATTCATGTGACTCCCCAGTTTGCCTTCCGACGCTGGGTGGACGCCGAAAAGTGGGGTGCTCCAGCTGGGAATTGAACCCGGAAACACACGGACATGAGTCCAACGCTTTAACTACTAGACTGTGGAGCCCCGCTGAACTTTGGAGGTAGGTAGAGAATATACATACCAAAAATGCCCACCCCGTTATTTCGTAATTTAGTAGTTAAAATTCCCGAAACATGTCAACTTTAATTTTGAGGTTGGACAAATTATTGTGGCAAATTTAAAGGTGATGCCCATTTTCTGCGGTCCAGTTGCAAAACTTCTAATTTTCTTTATAGCAACATGAGTGAAGTGGCACATCATTTGAAAGCTACTTTGATCATATTTGAAAAAAGTAAGTATTCATTGAATTTAGAAACATACTATTTTTGTAAATAGAATCAAAGTAGTTGTTAAATGATGCATAAGTTGCCATTTACGGAAAATGATGGTTTTGCCACTAGACTGCAGCTAATCGCTTCGCGTTGATCACAATGAAGCTTGCTGACATCGCTTCTACTGTATAATGGGTAATTGAGAGTATTTAAACATTTAATAGGCTAAAATACTACCTCTTTTGAGATTTTCCAATGCATAGTAAGTGCAAGTTTCAAACGCGAGTTCTCTCAAAATATTCGGTGAAATTCCAAAATAACATTTTTGTAAATAGAATTAAAAAGCGTTTTCAAATTATGTGTTATTTGACTCACATTGCCGTTTAAGGAAATCGAAAGATTTTCCGCTAGACCGCAGAGTATAGGGCTACACGTTTAAATTTGTCACAATAGTACACCCTCTCTCAAAACTAAATATAGCATATTTCGGGAGTTTTCAAATAAACTACTAGATTACGAAATAACGGAGTTGGAACTTTTCGTTGCACCACACTGTATACATTTAAAACATAGTGGTTATTGAATTCTACCATACGACAATATCTTTGTTCTCTGGAGATCCTGAGTTCGATCTCAGTGGCCGATTGTGTTGATTGAGGTTTTTTTTTAGATTCTCTTCAATCACACCAGTGAAACTCAGGGGTGATATTTTCAACTTAGGCCCTGGCCGACTACTTCCTACAACCTTTCCCTACCCTATCCAGGCGTGACCCATAGTTTCTAAATACCATAAATAAAAATTAGTGGCAATATCTCAATAACAGTAAGCTATAGATCTATTGCTTGTTCTGTTGGGGTATTCTTTAGACCTTTTGTGTCTTTTCCATAAGGCTTTCTTTTGTATTTAAACTTGCTTACATACTAACATTTAAAGTATTCCTCACGAATTCTGTTAAATTATGAAAGGGAATTTCAAAATTATGGTGCCATTAATTTGGCTCAGTTGTCACGAAATTAACTACCCTCTTCCCATAAAATTAAATATCCACTGACGTGACATGAGAATTCCACAGGAATAGGATTTCAGGCACCATTACTAACTTTCCATTGAGTTGCAAAGAAACATGAACTCTCACATGGAATCGGAAAGGTAGAAAAAAGGATATTTACATTGTAGAGTACTAAGACAGGAACTTCACAAACACAATAGAAAAGCGAAAAATATATAAAAGAATGTTTGAAGGCTATTTTGAAAAGTTTACTTAATTACGTCACGTTTATTATACTTGTAAATCCAGTTTAGCTCGATTTTGTCGAATTTTACCAATATTTTTCGGAAGTATTTACTGCTTGTTTGATCGTCATCACTTTACCCGTGACTGTGTTGTCTACCGAAACGCACATTTTCGAAACTTGATTTAAAATGAAGGGTACAGGAGAAAATCAACATAGTCCAAACAATGTATTTTCAAGGAAAAATTAAAACAAACTTACAATCCTTTGCACTGTTCTCGGCATCTTGAATTGTCAATAATTGGGGAGGTCAAATGGAGAACCAAACACGAAATTGTTCGGTATCAAAGAAAAACTGTTTCTGGTAGAGTTTGGCACTTACATGGTTTACCACCATATGGATAATGCCTGAACGTCGTTTTAGAACTAAAAACAACACAGCAACCAGCTATCATGGCGGTGGCACATTCATGGTTCCTCACTTTACAACGCTGGGCACATACACGGCGCATGCAACAGCAGCGCCTCCTTGCGATGTCTGTAACAACTAATTTTTTTATAATCTTGGGCACTTTCACTGTTTACCACCTTCTTCAGATTGGCACGTTCCCACAAAACAAATCAATTTCTATTCTTGTGGCACTTTCATGGTTTTCCATTTGAACTCCTCAATTTCTGACTCAGTTGATTCACTATTTGACAGTTACCTAATAAAGCAATAAAATGCCATTGTAACCTTATTCTCGCAGGTTTTATTTAACTATGTTGGTTTTCCCGTATACTCTTCAAACACTGACAGAAAAATACTTCTCAGCAAAGATGAAGAAACATACTTTGAATATTGAGGACAGACAAAAGATGTGGTTAGACATTGAACACATTGTGAGAGAGTTCTCTGATGCCAAAGCACGCAAGGAAATTTCGATTTTTGCAAAAAATGTTTATTATTGTTATTTCTTCCTTAGTCTTGGGGTAGTGGCATAGGACCACCAAATGATGACTCACATCTGATCCCCAATGTTTATGTTACGGCACTGTGTGCACGACACTTTTAAGCACTTCCTGTACACATGTTGTTCAAAATATATCGTCATAACAGAAGGCTTACTCATTTACGCACAACGCCATCATATATAGGAAGAGATACCACTTCATCTAATGCACGGTAATCACTCGTAGCGATAGGGTGGTCTATGACGTCCGTTACATGTTTACTGTATTCTATGATAAACGATTACTTCACTATTTACTTTTAAATTTATTTATTTGGGTCTTTAGGCATCGATGACTCAGGCCAAAATATATAAATGAAATAGGTACTAGATACGATGTATACAATTTTACGTGCCTGCTTAAATAAATTGTTAATTTCTCGGATCCTTTATTGGAATAATTTGAATTAAATTGAATCGTTTATTGGTGAAACGACACATGTTGCATTTTCCACGTTTTGAGAAGATCACATAAAACTGTTCTATAATGGTACCAGCTACTCTAGAAAACTATGATACATGTGTGTTATAGACGGGACGAGCGTGAGCCATAATCCTATTACCGCCAATACAATTAATTTGATCTTATATTATGTATATTACAGAGTAGAAGGTTCTACACTATACGAAGGAATTAAAATCACCACCTCATTCTTCTCTCACCACTACCACCCCCAGTGACCTCCCGGAAAGCCGAACAAAACTTCCGTCTACAGAAGTGACCCTTGGGCCGATAATAGGTTTTGATTTTATATATACTATACAAGTGTGTATACAACATATAGTATATTACCACCTGAAAGCAACATTCTCCTAATAGGTGATCCGAGACGCCACAGGAACCGATTTTGATTTTCTTAGTTCAACATCAATATGCCATGAATTATATTGTTTGATTAATTTTTATAACTTAAAATCTCTCAATGATGTCACGAACACATAGAGCAAAACTTTAGATTTAGTTCTTTCCAACATTGTCAGTACACTTGTAACGCGTGAACATGAGTCAATCGTCCCTGAGGATGCCTATCACCCTGCTTTATTAGCAGAATTCCTGTACACCAAGCGAATAAAAGATGCAACAAAGTCACAATCAATGGCTTCTCTAAAGCCATTTATGAACAATTATATCGCTTTATTGAATCAGCTAATTGGGAAAGCGTATCTAATAGCTCGACTGTTGATGAAGCTGTTGATTCATACTATAATATATTATATGATATTTTTTATAAATGTATACCACAAAAGAGATCGAAATCAAATTATCCTGTCTGGTTTTCAAATTACATAATTAAACTGATCAGGAGAAAGGCATACAACCGTAGAAAATGGAAACAATTAATTGAGGATCCTACGTATCATTATGATAAATTTAAGGAAATACGTGCTCTCACCAAAAGAGAGATAACCTCCGCTTCTAAAACATATTTGCATAACTGCAAAAATAACATTTTAACCGATCCAAAAAGCTTCTGGACATATATGAAAAATAAAGGACGTAAATCCGATTGCATTGTACTAAATTACGAGGGTCAACTTTTAAAGGATGAAAAAGCTATCGCAAAAGCATTCATGAAGAACTTCCAGGTGACACACAATGTGTCAAAATATAACCTTAATACTCTTGCACAACTCAATAGTTCTGAACTCTTAGATCAATTATCCCTTGAACACGTTGAACTGCAAGACATAGAAGAAACCATTAAAAATCTGAAACCACGGACATCTATTGGACCTGATAAAGTGCCACCCTATATTATCAAAGGTTGTTCAAAAATGCTAAAATATCCACTTCAAGTAATTTTCAATAAGTCACGAGCTACCTCCGAATTCCCTACTAAATGGAAACTTGTTGATATCTGACCCATTCCCAAATCAGACGATATGAGTAACGATATTAAAAATTATCGTCCAATAGCTATAATATCTGCATCAGCCAAAGTGTTCGAAATTATTATACAAGAACAAATATATTCACATGTTCGCTCAGTAATTTCTTCCTTCCAACATGGCTTCTTACCAAATAAATTGACTGTAAATAATCTTGTTGAATTCACACATTTTTTGGCTACTTAAAATGGACAATAAAGGTCAAGTTGACGTAATTTACACAGATTTTTCTAAAGTCTTCGATTTTATTAATCATTACATCCTTCTTAGCAAGCTTGTGTCTTTCAATTTCTCATCGAACCTTCGCCAGTTGATAGAGTCTTATTTGTACCACCGTAAAAACCGTGTGCGTTATGAAAATATTACATCCGAGGAATTTGTTATAAATTCTGGGGTGCCGCAATGATTGAACCTAGGACCTCTTTTGTTTTTGTTATTTATAAATGAATTGCCCGGTGTAATAACATCCTCCAACAAGCTATTGTTCGCAGATGATTTAAAAATCTATTGTAGCATTTCTTCTGAATTAGATGCTTTCTCCTTACAAAATGACATCAATGCAGTCTCCAACTGGTGCAAAACAAACATGTTGTTATTAAACATTTCAAAATGTAGTATAATGACTTATACTAGGAAAAGGAACTATTTGGAATTTGAATACAGTATCAAAGAAACACCACTGGTCCGAGTAGACTCTATCACCGATCTTCGTGTGACCATAAGGTCCAACCTCTCATTTGATATACACATTAAGCGTATTATTGGTGACGCTTTTAGGAATCTCGGGTTCGTAATGAGACAAGGAAGTGACTTCTCGAATATTGATGTTTTAAAAACTTTATATACCGCGTATGTTCGATCGAAGTTAGAATATGCTGCAGTGGTATGGCATCCTGATACAAAGAAGAACACACGGGAAATCGAAATTATACAATCTAAATTTGTTCGCTTTTTAACATACAAAGAAATAGGAATATATCCTAAATTCGAAAACTACTTGGACCTAGTAAAAAGTACTCATTCCAATCTCTGGAAAATAGAAGAGTTAATTTTCTACTATCTTTTCTACACTAACTAGTACATAGTAATATTCATTCAGGAAATTATCCGAAATAAGGTTGCACGTTCCGCAAAGAGTTGCTCGACCTCGTAATGCAGTCTTCGACCTCCCACCCCAAAGGACCAATGTATTAGATATATCGCCTATTAGGAGAATGTGCTCATTATATAATTGTATTCTTAAAGCATGTCCAGAGCTAGACATTTTTAATGTAAACACAAGTGAATTTCATTGTTATATAAAGGAATGAATTGTTTTTACAGAATGTCACCACAAAGCATCAAATATGAATATATACAGTATCTTGTAGAATGATACAAGATACAATGTGTACAATGAACACCTGAACTAGGTACACAACCTGTTGTGTTCAATAAATAAATAAATAAAATTCGAAAACGTTGGTAGGAGACTGGGAAAAAATAATGTAAAAAGTGAACTTGTGTTGTTTCTGCAGTATATGAAAGTTTTTAAAACATTATGATTATTTTAATAAAAAAGACTTGTTAAAAAAACAGTAATTTTGTTTTACATAATATGTATCCATACGATAAAGCTATACTCATGAATATTACATTTAGGTCTTCAGTTTCAGTGGTGTTGTTGTCAAAAGGCAAACGTCTTTTTTGGACGGGGGTTGTCCCTGTTCTCTATAGGGCTCTACAAGTATGTATCTTGCATATTTCTGTTTTGCAATGAATAATACATAGGCCCATAATTTAGTGGGTGTATACAATAATTTATGTTACAAGTTCAATTTTTTTTTAGAAAATGAACTTGTCTTTCTACCATATTAATATTTACTACTTTTTTACTGCCGTACAGCTTCAGTATGTAGTAAATAGTTATAACATTTTATCCTCATATATCTTGATCAATTTACATGGGAAAACATGTCAAAGAGAACGAATTTTTAAAAATTGGGCATTACGGTTATTAGTGTGCAAGAACCTGATATGATAACACTACTCCAAACTTTCACCACTCTCTTCTTCTCCAAGCTTGGTTGGGGGTACAGCACTTTCTATGCCTTCGTAGCACTGGCAAAAATCAAGTGGAATGTACTTACACAGCTTTCCCAAGTCATGTATTTTCCCTGCTGAGAGTTTGTTTCTTTCCGTGTACATCGCAGGTAGTTCATTCGGAATATTTCTTGTTCCACGCCTCGAGATATTGACTTCTTGCTAATTAGCTATGTCAGTGTACGAGGGCATTTCTGTAACTACATTTCGGTGATTCAAAACTATAAATAAATTTAACAAAACAGGTTAACAAGGGTATTACACCTAAGTCTATTGTGAAACACACAACAAGAGTTACAGTTTCAATGTTTCAACAGCATCTCCCTCAGACGAAGTACGATTGGCGGAAGACGTAGAAAGGATCTCTAGGCCTTCTGGTGCTTTCTATGAACTGTTAGTGTTGATTGGTGTTTCGTCTGAGGAAGATGATGTTAAAGTTTAGCTTAATTCTGATATCGCCATTCGATTCTCCTGACCCAAGAACATTAACGTTAGTTAAAACCTGTATTTCGACAAAAATGTAAATATCAACTTTTGTGAAAACGCCACTTAATTGGAAGAAAGTATTTGAAATAGGGAATATTTGTATGTGTATTATGGAATGTGTAAGTGTTTATATACACCTGCTAATTGCATGCACCCGCACTACGTAGACAAGCTATCTCATGAAGAAGACAGTTTTGTTTCACTCTCTGCTTTTATTTCCTTGTAGTCCAAAACAATATGTTAGCATGCAGAACAACTGTATGTGCATTAGTCACAGTAGCAAGAAACTAGAATACAGTATAATTTAAAATGATATTAATTTATTTGAGAACAAAATAATGTAAAAATTACTTCCAAACTTGTTTTAATAAATATAAAGCGTCAAAAAATGTCAAGATAAAACGCGAAGAAAAACACATTAATCTGATAACCCTTTGAGTATTTAAAGAAAGTTCTGCGCAGCCGACCCGCCGAGGCCAAGGTATAACTTAAATTTATGCAAACAGCTGCTCATTGTTTACACGTTTCAGCCAGTTACCTGGAGAAAGTCAGGAAACTTTGTTGAATTAACGTGATTAACAAAAATCCTTCAGTTTCCAAAAATATTCAAGTAAAGAATACTTAGAATTTTGCTCCAATGTTATGAGGGTTCACAATCTAAATCTGCAAAATTGTAGAGAATGTGAATCTGCATAATACTCGTAGTAGAAAAAAATTCTAAATATTCTTTGTTTGAATATTTTTGGAAACTGATATTTGTTAGTCACGCTCCATTCAGCTGTTTCCTGACTTTTCCCAG
Source organism: Lepisma saccharinum (assembly GCA_022664845.1). Classification (NCBI taxonomy): domain Eukaryota; kingdom Metazoa; phylum Arthropoda; class Insecta; order Zygentoma; family Lepismatidae; genus Lepisma; species Lepisma saccharinum. The sequence continues at coordinate 1,394 of JAGDQP010021245.1, read as the reverse complement.
GCAACTGGCCGAAAACATTTTTAAAGTACTGCCTGTTCAACATGCGAGCTGCGGGAAGAAGACGTAAAGAAAAAGAGTAAAAAAAAAGTCAAGAATCTAAAAAGATCAAAACGTTCAAGTGCTTATATTCCATTGCAATATATTAATATGGCGATATTGAATATTTACTGAACAGTGTGCTGGATGACAATTTCTCATGAGTAAGTATGTTAAACAATACATATCCTTCGATCTAAAAGCAAACAAGTAGCGAATAAAATTAGTAGATTATATTAGCTCTTCATAGACGGTAGACAGTTGAAACGCACACTCATTTCTGTGAAAATTACTTCCCTTTTGTGCTGGAAAAAGTGTAAGTAATGCGTGTACGAATTGCATCTAATGCGGAGATACGTTATCCCTATGATTAGAAAGGAAACAGGCTAATATTTGATGTGTGCTTTATGCTTTTGTACATATTATGTACACTGTGTTATAATAAACACCTGTATGCATCAATTGTTTTGTCATTCGTTGAGAAAAGAGGCGAATTTACAGTTTCTTTAATAGATTTTTCTCAATATATGTTGAAAAAAGAAAGAAATCTGATGCGTTTTGTCTCTATAGGTCAATATCAAGAAAGAATTCTTTCGAAACAGTTCATGCAATTTTGCTTTAATAAATGGACTGTTATTGGGCCAAATGGACCGACGATCAAAAATGATTTATTATAATATAGTGCATATTAAATCCACAATTATAGGCCAGACCCTGGTATACCTTGTGTCTTCTGGTTCTCCATAACTCACAAGTTTATTGGACGCTTTATAAAATGTAAGAGTTAGCATACCCAGACGTTATATTTTTAAAAAAATATCAACATGCACGGCAGTGCATGAGCCAAGTTCTTCACGTCAGAAAACGTCAGCACTGCCAGAAGCATGTTATACAGGAACAAGAGTTTATGGCAAAATCGACGATTTTGGGGCCCCGTAAAAAAAAAGATGTTAAAGATAGGAAAATGAGCTTTTGCCGTTAAGGAGATATGGTAAATATGTGCAGATGTACAAAATTTCATATTCGTATCTCAAACTATGTTCTAGTTGTGGACCCCTGAAATTGCACATTTTAGGCTAACTGACTCACTCACTCACTGACTGACTTACTCACTCATCATATTGTTTAGGGTGTTTGGAGTAAGCTAGAAACATGAAATTTGGTATGAAGGTAGAGGATGATAAGTAGATAAAGGAAAAGTTCCGACATTTTGAAAAGGTCGCCATCTTGGATTCAAAATGGCCGCCAAACCTAAAATTTCAAAGAATACACAGCCTAAACGACTAAAGATCGAACAGTGAAATTTGGTATGAAACTATATCATTGATAGCAAATTAAGAAAACTTTTTAAAAATTTG
>JAGDQP010021244.1:0-32021 GCA_022664845.1 Lepisma saccharinum | reverse complement strand
GTGTTTCTGAATACCGGTATAGGTGTTTGTCAACACCAGAAACGGTGTTGAGCACTCCGGATGGTGTTAACCAACACTAGAATTGGTGTTATCCAGCACTCGAATTGGTGTAGAGATAGCGGTGTTTTATTACAACTTTTGGGGTGAAAAAAAACACCAATAATTTTTTTGAGTGTTGCCCTGATTTATACATAATTTTGTGCAATCTCTCCTCTCATTGTATTAAATGAATGTACTGCGCAAACTCTCCTACTTGACGCTTGCGCCAGCTATTAGGGAGGAGAGATTGCGCACCACATAGCTTGGGTGCAAATTTCCAGAATGACCGCAAACTGCGTACAACATTACTTCTGTCAAAGAACTAGGTCGGATAGTTTTTGATTTATATTTTTTAACAGTAAAATATTTCGTTTGAAAATATACACAATATTTATGAACATTCAAGGATTTACCTTCTGTTGTAGACACAAAAGGTAAGATTAAGTCCACCTGCTATCAACAAAGGAAGTCAACCGACGAGTCTGTCAGTATACGTATTCATTTGCCCCTTACTCGCAACACATTAGTCCCATTCCTTCCCGTCTTTCCAGGATCTGCTTAGTATCTCCTACCGCGCAAACTATCCCGGTTTTGCCCTACATGAAAAAAAAAAAAACTCAGCGGGGTTTTCTGTGGTTGGACCCACGAAACCAAAAAAAGTTATTCTTAAAGCCGGAATTGAGACGGTGGAAGTAGAGTCTTGCCGAATTAACATCGATTTTTAACCTAAAAAGGTTTTGAAGTATGGGACTGTGTGCTCGAGAATAGGGGATAACACCCTTCCACTTTGGGGGTATGCAAGAATCCCTGAGTTGTATATACAAATAAACTTAATGAAGCAACTGAAAGAAAGAAAACTTGTGAGTGCTTCGATGTTACTAACAATTGCGAAGGTTCAGAGGGTTCCTTGATAACTTCTGAGACACATAAACATTATTTGTATATAATAGGTTGGCAACACTAACAACTAGGGTGATTGGGGACCGAAACACTCACAGTATTTATTTTTCTATTGGGTCAAATTTTGTTTATGACAAATTTCGTTCTGCTAGATCAAACGTAATGAAAATAGTTTTAATAATGGATTTTTTAAAAATACTTTGACAACACTGGCAACTGAGATACTTGGGAACGGGAATACCCACAGTAATATTCTATTATGTCGTATAATGTTTATGCGATTTTTTGTGGAGGTAGGTTTGACGGAATAGAAGAAATTTAAAAAAAAAAATGAATTACAAAAGTGGGCTTGCCACACTGACACCAATCGAGACGGTTCCGACGGCTCTGAGCTAGTCTAACCTCAACTATGTCTCTCCACTTCGAGATTTATTTTTTTGGACACGGAAAGACAGAACGGGATTTTAAGATCTTTTCTGGTAAGCTACGTTGCTTCTTAATAGTCTCTTTTCAATTGTTGAATAAAAGAATCCTAAATTTTCCTGGTTTTGGGAATTTCCTCCGGAATATTCCTTGAGAATTTTCCCAAAAATTTTTTCCTGGATTTTTTTTACTCATCACTAGTTCTAAACCACGTGGGTGGGACTCATTGAAACCAGTGCTTTAGAGCTCACCTTAACAGTACATGTCCTTACACAGAGGCTCATGTTGGTAACCCCACCTCCATTACCACTACTGCTGCTACTACTACTACTGCCAAATACTACTACAATGCTTTAAAACAATAAATTTAAATAATTTTTATTTACAACAATCCAAATTTAAAATTATAAACTATTTGTTTATTTCTGATTGTTGTTTCAACTTAAAAATAGAAACAATGTATTTATTGCATTGTTATGAACAATGAACTTACTGTTTTTTATTAATTAGTTCGTAATACAGTCACTTCTGGTTACAAAATATGATAACATTTCAGACGGATTCAGCATCTTATCATTTGCAAAACAAAAAACAAAAAAAAATCATTGCAATCGGTCAAGCAGTTTTGGCGTGATGCTCACGCAAACATACTTTCGGTCATTTTTATATAGATGGAGATAAAAAGGAGAGAGTGATTACGCATTTTTCGTTCTGTATTTATAAAAAAAAAATAACGCATTTGCTATTTAAAGTAAACCATAACCTAGAAATTAAAAACCAGGCTGAGGAAACAGCAAAAGTACTTCCTTACATATTTACCCCCCTTTTAGGGAAAAAGAAAAAATTCCTCTCATGTTTCACTGAAGGATTTTCTAATTGTGTGACATTGCAATTGTTGACAATTAAATACACTTTTCACATCCGCCTATTAAACAATCCTTCCTTTTCTTTTCTTCTAAAGCTGAAGTTACCGACCATCGGCAAGAGGATGTTACAACTTTATAAAGTTCCCGTTGCACTTCTAAAACCTCTCAAGCATATCTAAAAGACTTCACATACAAAACATTCCACTTAAAAGAAGTGAAGTACATTATTATGTGGGAGAATGATTCAAGGGAATATTCCCGTTCTGATAGTTCTTTCTGTTGGCTTGTTCTTGTCTTCTTCTTCTTCTTCTTTCCATTTAAACGAATCATTAACATACAATTTTTAAGTTGCATTACATTTTTTTTCTTTCATTTTCATTCTGAAAAGTATGCCATATGTTAATTCACTGGTGAATCTAGTTTATTGGAGAATTCTGATACGAAAATGCACAAGTTTACAAGTAAACTACTGATTCTATATTTGAAAGAAGTCGCGGGGTCTCAGTGGTAGAGGGTTTATTTAGCACTGGTGCGTGAAGTCCTCGGTTCGATTCCGGATTTTGTTGTAAACGAACACCGTGTCGGTGGGTTTTCTCGTGGTTCTTCTCTCGTTTCCTCCCACTTTGTTCATCCCATCAATTCTCCCATTATCATCCGTTCGGACAGAGCCAAAGTTACCTAAAGGTCTTAAATAAAGCTCAAAGTTCTATATTTGAAAGTATTTCTTAAAATTCCGCACAGCAGAGACCCCTATTGCGGGTCGCAGAGGCTTCTTGAGTGTTCCAGGGGGGTTGGGTGTTGTACAGTAACTTTCAGGGAAGTCCTAGAAGCAAATTCTTGCGTTTCATAATAGGGATTTCCAAGGGTACCGGTATTCTGAGGAAGTCTCACCAGTTCAATGAGGGGATTTAATAATCTTCTGTACTTTCAGGTTTAATTATATATATAACTAATGGCGTCCATCTAAATTACTTCAATACAACTCCCTTAATGAACCAATAACAGCTTATTTATATTTTACGCTATCTATGATCTAAGGTAAGAATTATTTATTGTTAAAATATTTATGTAGGGAGAATATTAAGATTTTGTAATTATAATTGATTTGATACTACGAGTATTTGGTGTCTAACATTAATATCAATGTCTGAGGCGTAAAGTTTTGTAGGCCAATTGTTGCTGCTTTAAATTTGGCATAATTTAAAATGGCTGCCGAGTGGGTAAAGCGGCCACTCACTTTACCCTATCAAACCATAAGAACTTGTGGCCTTACAATTAAATTAATACATCATGTTAGTATTAATAATACAATAAATCAGTTGTTTAATGCATAGAAAATAGAGAATCACAAGAAACGTGAGTTTGATTCAACAATGAAATCACGAATTGTGTAAAAAACTCCCGCCTTCCAGTGTTTGTGAAGAGGGAGAAGATGAAAATGAGGGATGTTTAGTTTTGAGTCCAGGAATTGTTTTTTCTTAATAATACATAATTTTTTTTTTAAATGTTGATTTTTTCCACAGTTACCAGACGTCCTCCTTTTGGAGGATATGTCCTCTTTGTCCTGTTCTCCTCCCTCCTTTCCTAAATACCTTGAAATGTCCTCCATTCTCTACTGACCAGATTAAAAATTTCCAAATTGGACATATTCGTACTCCTGTGATCAAATTTTTTTAATTTTAATAAAAATGTCCGTTGCCGAAATATGAAAGAAATGGTTCGTCAATTGGTAACCACTTTCTATATTCTTTAAATGTTATTACTTGATAGGAAGATACAATAAAAATGTAAAATTTAGTGTAGAAATTGAAATTTGAAAGTAAGAAATTCTTTTGTCTGTTTGTCAAAGTTTCTTTATCGGATTTTAAATGAAAGGTAGCCATTGTTGTCTACAAATCTTAGCTTAGCTGTCCTCCATTGGAAGATAAAAATCCGCGGTTGATTTCCATTTTTAACTTTACTGTCCTCCAGTGGTAAAAAAATGATCTGGTAGCCCTGTTTTTTTCTTTCTATATTTTGCTATAGTTGAAACATTCTCTAAGAAGGAAGGTATCTTGGCCACTTTACCCCTCTATGTAGAGTAAAATGGCCATTTCGTACAGTTGCAGAAAAACAATAATATAATGAATCACAGCTAAGATATTTTTTGTGATAACTGTAATGAAAATGTTTTTGTGATAACTGTAATAAATATGCTTGATATTGTGAACATTTCATTCATTTCTTCAAGAAAATAAGATAACAAAAAATGAATTTTGCTTCGAGTGACAACTTTACCCATCTTTCCCCTACTTAAATAATTAAGGTATTCCACCATCCTGTGATTTTCCAAGATTTTCCTCAGTTTTACCAGGAGAATTCTGGGATAGTGCCTTAACTAAGGCCCTAGTCGCTACCTTCCCTATATTCTCCCCTAACCTATCCCGGTTTGTGCCAAAGATGCCTAAAGGCCACACCTGTGAACAAAGAAGTTAGAACTCCTTCGAACATTATATTCCGACAATAATTGTATCCTCCAATGTTCAAATGAACCAAGTCAAAATAACCCAATTTTTTCTTTTTTCTCTTTGAATCTATGCTGGAGAGCATGTTCCATCATACTATGTAAAAAGCAAATCTTTCGATCATAGTAATTCAATACAGTCTGATTTGCTGTACGTCTTAAAACGCACGGAGTCATGACTTGACTCCTTTTAACAAAGTAACTGGTTCTAATATTTTGCTTCGTTGATGAACACGATGCCTGAATTAAGTCGAGGTGTCCTCGATAGGTAGCAGCTGTGTATGTGCGTAATTATTCTGTGAATGTTGGTTCTGAAGTGGACTTGGTTTATATTTTTAACGAAAATGTGAATTATATTAGTTCTTTCGGTCGGCGAATCGTCCGGGAAAGTGAGTGTGTTAATAAAATTTGGAACTTCAGGCTTTATCCGCATGTTCTCATAGTTCCTTTGTTAATGTACAGCTTAAACCCGGGTTTCTCAACCTGTGGGTCGCGACCCCCTAAGAGGGTAGCGGGGGAAAGTGAAAAAAATAATTTAACTATAATGTTTTGTAGGTTTACACTAATAAATTTCAAAGAAAGTATTTTATTTTGCTGGTCGTTTTTAATAACTACTAAAGATAATGTTGTTTGCTGAATAGTTTAGGATAATATAAATAGGATATTTATTATACATACAGGAAATAAACTGTTATGTTTTGAGGGGGTCGTGGGATGAAAAAGGTTGAGAAGCACAATAAATAATTTTAAAAAGTTTCTAAAATTTTCGGTGTTCATCTTAACTTCCTGAATACTTTAATAAAATACACCGTTTTTAGAAAAATATTTATTTTCCAGAATATTTCGCCCAACTCGCTGGAGATTCCTCAGCTGTGATCTACACTATTTACAACGATTTATCATATACATTTATATACAATATAGTGGTTTAACAGTGTTGTCAGTTACTGATTTCTAATTACCCCGTTTTCTTCGTAACAACTTTCCCCTTTGTTCCCTTCAATGAACACAAAAGTGTAATAGAAACGGAAGAAACAGACGGCATATACGAAACTGAATGCTCTTGTCAGAAATCTTATATCGGTCAGACTAAAAGAAAAATCAAAACAAGGGTAAAAGAACACCAAAGATACATAGCAAAACAAACGGACAGTTCAGAATTGTGACAACATGTATAAGGCGACCAGAGTAGGAATAGACGCGAGGGTGGGGTCGCTAGTGGTTGTTTACACGCTGCAGCTGAAGTCTTGCCAAGGACATAAACAGTGTTACCAAAGGTATAGTCGGGAAAGTATACCATGAAACATACTCTTTTAAAACTCTGAAACTTGCTTTTGTGTGAGATTACTATTGTCTCATTATTGAAGCTGACTGCGTCCTTCTAGCAATTGTAGGAGGGGCTGAAATATCATTTAGGGGCTTAACTAAATCACGACAACTTGGGTGCGTATGCAATGTAGCTCGGATGGGGGGAAACGAAGATTATATTCCAACTTGGTTGGAAAGCCGGAGGGAAAGAGACCTGTGGGAGACCAAGATGACGTTGGGAGGACAATATAAGAAGGAATCTTCGTGAAGTATTTGTAATGAAGATGGGGGAAGGTAGTCTACCAGCCTCTTACGAAGGTATCAACCGGCATTCGCCTGGTGTGGATGAGGACAAACCTAGACAAAAATGTCACGATGGTCTGCCTCTTAAGTCACATTCGCGTACCTCCACATTGCCGCTCCGAAGTCCAGGACGATACCGCCTGGACCATGAAGCAGGGGTGTAATCCCGCAATGCGGGGAGCCCTTCACAATAGCTTGTCAATGGACCGAATCGAACTTCGCCATGGGTATTCTCTTGTGGGGTGGGGACCTAATATGTAGTTACACCTCTGCCATGAAGCCTGTGTAAAAAGTTTTGCTAGCGTATCTCAAGGTAGAAACTAGAAAACTGTCTAAAGAGATACAAGAGGTGAGGTGAGAGAGTGGCAAGTATATAAGTTTTTATTAATAGAGCTTTTATTTAACTTACCCAAGTCATCTGTAATCTTCTTTCCTTATGTGGCTTACAAGGACAATAAATATAGCTTCTCAATATATTGTAACTATAATGTAATTTTTAATATCTTAGTGCTAAAATTAATACAAAACAACCAGCAACAAAATTTCTTGGATGGCAACACTTCAAGCGAGAGGCGAAGACTAGTAACACATCTGTGAGTCTTTATTGTTTTGGCATGGTTCATCGGTTGTTCCAAAACTTGCCACGTCTATTCATATTCTGGTCGGCTTATAATAGAGGAAGGGCATCATATCGTGGGATACAAAAAGTCAGAACACAGAAAGAACGAGACATTTGGGAAGCAGCTTTCATCATTAAAAAGAGGAGACAAATTAATAAACAAAAAATCAGGAAAATTAAGGGAACAATGGGGGAAATTGTTACGAAGGGAGCGGGGTAATTATAAATCAGTAACTGGCAACACTGTTAAACCACTGTTTTGTATATAAATGTATATGTTCAGTCATTGTAGATAGCGTAGATCACAGCTGAGGAAGCTCCAGCGAGTGGGGCGAAATATTCTGGAATATAAATATTTTTCTAAAAACATTGTATTTTATTAAAGTAATCAGGAAGACAATAAATAATGTTTATTATATCCTCAAATATTTATTTGACTCAAATTCTTTTACTATTCTAAAACAAGAATTGTCGCATGTGAGCCAAATTTTACAGCAGAATGGATACAGCATAAAACACATGGAAGGAGGACACTACAGAAAGAACTTAAAGGAAGAAAGAAGATAAGATACAGAGAGAATGAAGGAGATGAAAATAAACGTTATGCAGTGTTGTCATTTTGTGAGAGATATTCTTAATAAATTAAAAGTGGGGATTTAAAAAGTATAATATACTGTAGAATGTACGTATTTTTGTTCCAAATAGGAAAATAAAACAGTTCTTCAGAACTCCGAAGGACACACACACTTGCTCTTAAGATGCTGGGAGTATATGAAATATAATGAGAATGTGGCGCGTGTCATATTGGGCAGACTGATCGTACAATGCAATGCAGGATGTCTTAAAAGGATTAGAGGTGTAATATTTAAAATATATTTATTTTATAAGGGGTGTAAGGTTTAGTTAAGTTAGATTTTCTTAGCCTCGACCAACAAGTACTGAACTCGTAATGTAGGTGGCCAGTGCGTTCGAGTATCCAGTAGTATTATAGCAAATAAGAAACTTCAGATGAAATATCAGAATTGCTTACGACAACTAACATATTATTTACGCAAAGATAACGCATTAATTCAAGTCTACCATATATAATAAAACGCTTGTTGGATAACTTTAAAACTTTTATCCAAGAATGATTCAAATCATTCTGGTAGTAATCCATTTCTCATATTGGTATTGTTGGGAGTATGACCCCAATGCAAAAACTCAAAGCATAAGTATTTTTCATAAAACATAACTCTCAATTCTTGAATACAACACATTTACCTGCAAGTAGCTGCTTTTCAAAACAAGATCTATGCATTAATAATATTATTCATACTCAAATTGTGCATAAAAATTAATACCAGACACGATCAGGTCTTCAATATCGTAAACACCATCGAGCTCTATACGCAACGATACTGGAGTGACTGCTTAGTGTCGAAAAATAGACTCCAGAGCAATTATTTAAACTCGTTTGTCCACTTCCAGTCTAATCCAATGTGGATCTAATCCAGTCTAACCAAATTTTGAGTTCTAACACAGTTTTATACGCTTTTTATCGCTGTGTGGCCCATTTTAGATTTAAGTCTTAATTCCTGAGTTATTCATATAATAGTGTACCGTACTCTGCATATAATAGAAAATACTGCAAATAATGTTTACGTTTTTTTTGCAAGAATTAAGACATAAATAACAAAAAGGGCCACAAGCGTAAAAAAAATGAATTAGAACCGAAAATTTATTCCATATTGGTTTAGACTGGAAGTGGACAAATGAAATTAAGTGTCCCCTCCTCTCCCTGGCATCATATATTCATGAAAGTTTCAATGGCTGCAGTTAGTCCAGTATCGCTTTTAGATAGAGGTCATTGGTAAACACAGAAATAAAAGAACAAACTAAAAACCAAAAGTCATAGAGTTAGGAATATAAATAGAGGGAACTTTAGGCTGTTTTGCTGGAGAGGGGAATGAAGCCAAGAGATGGAAGTGACGAGGCATTTCGGCCATATTGACTGGCCCCATATTTAGAGACTCTCTTTTCCAAGTATTGCCTCTCTGAAGTGCACTCATCCTTCTATTGAAAAAGGCAATCCTCACAGTACTCGGTATAGAGGGACTCTAATGGGGCCACACAAGATGGCTGCTGATGAACCGGAAATTGGCTTCATGTGACGTCATGTATGTTCTCTCTATTTTCTTCCTAACTCTATGCCAAAAGCATTGAAATCTGAATTAAATGAACAAGGATAAAATAGACTTTTTGTTTAAAATGGAGTGAGTGATTTGTGCTTTAAAAACAACGTTTTATGGTACAATTTCAACTTAACAGGATGAAAGAATATATTAGAGTTCTAAATTATTGTTAGTTACGAGTAGAAAAATCAACCGTTGCAGCGCACTCGATTGGAGAAACAGTCTGAGCCCAAGTTGCCTAAGGGCCTTATAAATTAAAATTCGATTGAAGAGAAAAACAACGTAAGATACTGTTTGAAGAAACGCGAGTACAACATCCTGAAAACAGACTATACAACAAAATGTTTTTAGAATCGGTGGCAATTGAAATCAGTGAAAATACAATGAATAAAGAAAATGGGTTTGTACTTAACGATAAGTGGAAGGCACTTTTAAGACGGACGGGCATAGTCAGATAACAAAGAATTTTAAATTCAAATATATAACCCGCTAGACGTATATATATATCCTGCGTGCCCTAGTCGGTAGCACGCTCGACTTCAGTGCGAGCGGTCCCGTTTTCGATTCCCAGTGGGGGCACAAAATTCCCGTGTTGACCCAGCATCGTGAGGACAATTGCGGAACTGCTCTGAATCAAAGACAGTGGGGATCACAGTTGAGGGCTTTGGCTCTCCTCTCCCAACACGTCTGGTCAGTGCGGGACCAGTAGACCAACTCCTCCCTTCGGAAGAGGCCTCATCCAGTAGTGAATTGAATATGGCTGTGAGATATATAATAATAATAATATAACGACTATATAATATATATGTAGTCGTTATATTATCATACCGCTAAAATTTATACAAAAATGTAACAGCGTTTCACTTTGAAAAATTATACCGAGTCCCCATACATCAGTGGCGTAGCATTAGGGAGGTCGTGGGTTTGATACTAGCTGGCGATACATCTTGAGTTATGTTTGTCCAGAGGTTTTCCTCAATCACACCAGGTAAATGCTGGGATAGCGCCTTTAAAATAGGCACTGGCCGACACCGTCCCGAATCCTTTCCCCTTCCCTATCCCGGCCTGAGCCTTAGATGCCTTGAGTCCATAAATCAATTGAATTATGAAAAGTGTAATTTAACATCCCCTGGCTATGTGAGCAGAAAGGCGATCACATAGCGATTGTCAAATAAATATGGCATAACGATTATCCGAAAAAGAGTTTTATTGGTAAAATGTCATTCTACTTAAAAATGTGTATTCTTGGAAAGTGCCTGATTAGTGCTGACAAGATACAAGATGCAGAGAAAGTCTGTCAGCATGTATGTCCCACCCCTGACTTAATACTTATACTGGCTCTGTTTAAAGAGTAAAACAAGTTCAAGGCGGTTCTAGCAGAAACGTATATTTTGCAACAATGCACAAATAACATTGTTTTGTAATACTGTAATTATAAAACTACCAATTAATACAATTCCATTAACATTGCATTAACAATTCAATTAAACTACCAATTATCACAAATTGCAAAACCTTGAGTTTTTAAATACCTAGGATTGTGACAAAATATTTTTATTTAACTCATTATATAACCAGAAAAGTGACACTTCATTTTATAGAATATAAATTACATTCTACCCTTTTTTTTCTCTCCTAAAAAATTACTTATTTGTTAGTACTTTTTAACATAGAATTATTCAAATATTTGTAATAATGTATTAAAAATATGACTCCTTCGAAATCTTTATTTAAATGGACTGAACTCAGTCTTATGGTTACCAACGTGCTACGAACTTCTACATAACAAAGTATAAGAAATAACAACTTCCTAACGATTTCCACTTACGTGTAATCTAGAAATTGAAAAAAATGATCTGCGTAATATGTTCAACCGTTAATTAAAAGCTCGACATGTCTCAAGTTTACGCAAAACATAACAGACTTCTTCCCATGAGATTGGCGGGATGTTCACACTTGTATAAGAAGCCTGTTTTGTATAAAATTGGCACGTTACATGAATACTACATTGAGAAAGAGGTTTTAAATTTGAATTATGAATGGTGTCAGATCTATTGAGATTCTAATATCTTCTTTCATGTCATATTTTATTCAAAAATCTTCGAAATCAAATTCTTGGATATCTGTTACATTGCAAATATCTTTACTCTATTCAGTACCGATAACGTGTTCTGGGATGTAACACTCTCGATAACACCGAAACGTCGAAGTAATTAATTTGCCTTATGTGTCAATGAAAACACAAAATGCTGTGTCCACAGGGTTTCCGCTAGGATTTTCAGTTTGGTGGGGGGAATGTAAAGTCTAAATTGGGAGGGTGTAAGTGGAGTTTTGCACGGTTTCTACCGATTTTTCACCACAAAAATTTCAAAGTTGAGGGTGTCGTTGATAATTTGAGGGGTGACACCATTACAGTGGGGGTCTGGTGGAATCACTGTGTGTTCATTTGGATATTGAGTACCACAGTACGGATAATAATAACGACCATCATCATCACAATTATCGATTCCAGAAACCAAAGATGACATTGACGAATTACAAACAAAAAAGAAGTAGGTGTTTATGATGAAAACTGGTTTGATCTTGTCCAGGATACAATCCTATGGCGAGCGTTTGTTACTGTGGTGATGAACTTGTAAGTTCCGTAACCCATAGACTAAGTAAATACGATAAAAGTACAATAAAGAATGGTTGAAGGCTTAAAATGAGAAAAACTAATTCTTCTAAAAGAACGTGCAATTATACCATCAGCGTTATTATGAGCAATTCAGCACCGTCCGTGATAGTATGAACCCAGACACTTATTAAAATACAGTAAATGAAAATGTACTCTCTTCGACTAATGCATTTATGAAGCTGTTACTAGGGGGCACGCGTGTATTTATTAATACAATGGTTTCCATTACTAAATATTACACGATTTCGTCAATAAGAAAACAACAAATAATCACGATATAAGTGGGACGTTATTTTAAAATAGTGGATCAAAAATTGTATTACAGTACACGTAACCTGAAACAATCGTTTTTTTTTCTAAGAAATTATTATGAAAATATTCCTTTCTTATAAAATTTCGTCGCAATATACCCTGTATATTGGAATTCGCTATTTCAAAATATAAATATCATTAATTCGTAATTTTAATGTACTAGTTTTGTTTGTCTGTAACAGATGGCGGGAGAGTACAGTGTTTTACGTTACACGACAAATAATTCTCACGCACTACTTTTCACAATGATTACCACACGCAATTGTTGTTTTCTGTATCTCCTACTACAAACGAGAAATTGTTTCTCTTAGAGAAGTGCTGCTTGTGTTATAGCTCGGTCATCTTCATTGCAACACGCTTATAACTAAGCTCAGTTAGCTGTTTTACTGGCTATTGAAGGTGGTGAGAAAGCAGAGCCCTCTTTGACTATATAATTTAGGTGCATGACATTGCGATAAAACCGTCGCCTCGTAAATGACTTTTAAAAATACATTACAGTTTCTTCCTTGTTAGATAAATCGTTATACATACTACTTCGTAATCAAGAAATCTCAGTTCTAACCTAGGGTTGCCAATTTTTGAAAATGGAAATACCGGACACCCTCCAGGAGTACGTATACTCTTAAGATTGTGACATCATCGCTCGTCAAAAATGTGAACAACCTGAGTTTCAGCCAGGATTTTCAGTTTGGGGGGGTGTAAAGTCAAAATTAGTTGGGTGTAAGTAAAGTTTTGTACGGTTTCTATCGACTTTTTTACACCAAAACTGTCCACGTTGTAGGGGGTGTTGTCGAGACTTTGGGGGATAAACACCTACCCCCCTGGGATCTGGCGGAAAAGCGATTCGGAGTTCGAATTTAGTAACTTTAGTTACTTTTGAAGCATTTCTTAAACTTACCTATTCCAGTTTTGTTTGAGTCAGCAGATGTAATTTTTGTAATCTACCATCAATAATACATCGTACTTTAAAACAGAAAAGCAAATATGATTAGCAATGTAATTAGGGTATGCACAAAATATGCTTGAAAAATAAGTCTTACCAGCTTCGCTCTCCTCTACTCTCCATGGCTTGAAGAACCGAAAAATTATTCAATTTGTATTAGAAAACTCCAAGACAGATAGTCTCATTCTTGCTGCTTAAGAATCTTGCAACGAAATGCGAAATTAAAATGATTAAAAAGTAGCAAATGGGGCAGTTACGGGAGCAACAATAACATTATTATCTGAGTTGACAAGTATTGTTGAGTGGCTCTAAATCTGTGGAGTGCGGAGAGAGAAAAGGAATAAAAAGCAAGGATTTGTTGCGTAATAAAACATCCTCTGTCTTGAGAAATCAATTACTACGATTGTATATAATCACAGATAGGCTTATTTTTCAAGTTTACACTTTATTTTCAAAGAAAAAAGTATTTTAGAAATCGTTTAATGCCTAATAAAGAAGTAAAAAATGGCAAGAGTTTCATAAAATAAGCTATATTTAAGGCTATAAGCATTTCGTGTATTTGTATAGCCTCTCCAAATATGCTAGAGTTAGCCAAATTGGCATCACTGCCACCTTTTAAACGATAACATCACTGCGACGGAACAACAAATTCGTTGCGGAATGGAATTGCGCTAGGGCCGTGATCAGCCGATTGTCAAATGCGGTTCATTTTAGAATCCAGATTTAACTAAATCTACTTTCCACGGAATTAAAAAATAATATGAATAGAGCAGAGAATAGGACTAGTAAGAGGAAAAATTACCGGACATTTAACGTCCGGTTTTGAAGTCGTACCGGACATCGGACAAGGAGGTCAAAAACCGAACCGTCCGGTAAAATACCGGGCGGTTGGCAACCCTCTAACCCTATATAAGGGGTCTCCAACTGACGGCCAGCGGGTTAGATGCAGCCCGCGTAGCGAGGTCCCGAAACAAATCCAAAATACAGATACTATATTCTACATTGGATCTAAAAGAAAATAATTGAAAAACATAAGAAGTAATTTTGGTCGTTGAATATTATACAGACAGCCTATACTCACTATTCCGTATTAGATTACATGATACTAAAACAACGTGCACAATAATAATAATAATAATAATAACCACAGGCGTTACAGACCAATAGGTCCTGAGCCTGCCCCAACGCCATCTGTCCGCGGTTGGTGGAACTTATGGGCGGATTTACTGCAGGTATGGGAGGCTTTGCACCCCCCAGTCATTTCAGAATTTAGAAGAGGGACATTTATTGACCCTGGGGGCAATTACTTTAAGGGTGGAAGCTATTGCGGGGGTTTTCATAGTCATTCTTAAATGACTGGGGGAGCAATGAACCCCATGCCCCCTGTAAATCCGCCCATGGTGCAACTGCATCCACCTGAGTGACGACAATGTAGTCAACATTGCGTGCCACCTGGCCACGAACAGGCGTATTAGGGTCTTTCTAGACCGAGTGGTCCTCACGTGACTCCCCAGTTTACTTTACGACACTGGGTGAACGCCGAAAAGTGCGACTCCATCCGGGAATTGATCCCGAGACCACGCGGACATGAGTCGACTATGAAGCCCCTTACGTGCAAAATAATTGTTATATGAAAATTACTATATTTCTTTTAAGTTTATTCTTTATTTTGCAGTCATAGCCCTCTCCCTGCTCATCCAATTTAGCCTTTTAACAGAGGTTGGAGAACCCTGCTCTAGATGATCACCGGAGGGAAAGAGATCGTTGGGAAGACCGAGGCATCGTTGGCATGACCATATTAGAAGGTATCTTCGAGAGGTAGATGTTCGTGATGAAAATTGGTTTGATCTTGGCCAGGATAGTATGACGAACGTTTGTTACTGTGGCGATGAACTTGTAAGTTTCGGGAGCCATAAAGTTAGATTATTAGCGAAACATCCTAACAATGGTTGTGTTTATTTAAGACTTGTCAAATTTCTTACTGTTATTCTGTAGTCCCAAAAAATGTTTAAATATACACTAACATGCTTTAATACGAATCTTACGTAAGAATTGCTGTAATCTCTCTGACCCATTGTCAGGTAAAATAAGCACAAAATTGAACTCCCTTCTGCCTTGAACGCTTACGAAATACTTGAATAATCCGTATGCCTAAAACTTCCGAGAATCTATTATCAAGCCAAATTTGATTAAATTGTTTTGTCGTTCTCAGTCATGAGCGAATATATCAGGATTCCTTCTGTCCTCCCCCCCCCCCCTTCGCCACCCCAATGGAAGATGACACTCCTCCAAATGATCGAACACATACCTCCAACTTTAACATTTGTTACTGTTAAAAATCTATAGAAACAGTGCAAAACTCTCCCTAACTTTGACTTACACACACACACACACAAGATGAAAACTCTGGCAGAATCCCTGGTACATATTTTGAAATATTGAATCTCCTTACCGTTAAAACTGTAACTAACTTGAAATTTTAATACAGACTGAACCTTGTGGATAGTCTTCTCTATTATTCCGCAAATTTTAATTTGTTTGTCGTTACCCTCCTCGAACCAATGTGAAAGCTGAATCCAGTGTAGTGTACATTGGTCTAACCGTATGGATGTGTACAGTGGATATACATACGTACTGAATTTGAGATTTTTGCCAAAGGTAGTTTACGACCGCATCACGACTAACTTCTTGAATTGAGAGCTAGCGAACTCTGGTGACGAAAGCTAGCAAGCGTGGCTGCAGGAATCGAACCATGACTTTTAAAATAGATAGTCGTATGGTTAGTTAGTTCAGGTGCAACGTGAGGCATGGCATTTCCTTGCTTATTTTCTGAACTGAATGACATTTCAATTGGACCTGTCCCAATAATAATTTTATATAGGCGAATGGGTAAAGCTGAAAACTTGTCTGTCTGTTCGCTTAACAAATCCACACCTCGCACTAACTTGCATTAAATTGCCAATGGCTTCCATACGCGACCTAGAGAAAGAAAAAGAATATTACATTTTAAATCTACTTTAAGCACCGTTTCCATGGTGACCAAGCTCAAACTCAAATTGAGGTATCATATGACAACGACCCTGAGTTAATTTCATCAAAGCTTGGTAAGATCACACTGGGAACTCTGAAGATTCTTGGAGTAATAAAAGTAGTAGTAGGCTCGACTAACGAGGAAGGCAGTTACTATAGATGCTTTTATATTTTGTATTATTATTATTATTATTATTATTATTATTATTATTATTATTATTAGGAGTAGGAGCAGGAGTCCATCTCCCGCAGTCTAAATTCCATACTTTTGATGGTCCTGGGAAAATAGAATAACATTGACCTACTGATGGCTTTTTGCTATCTTTAGCTCAGTCCGGGATGGGTTAGGTATTTGATGGATATCGGCCAGGCCTTACTTAAGATACTATCCCGACATTCTCCTACTGAAACCGAGACAAATCCTCGAAAACCTTAGTCAGGATGGTCGGGCACGGGGTTCGAATCTATATGACTACCCATTGCGATTCGAAATCCGCGGCATTTCCTCCTAAACCACGAGCGCTGTGGAGTCATGAGAGATATAGCTACTCAAATTAAGTTCTGTTGTCGGTCATCATGACTGCAGTTTACATGGCTTTTCCTCAGTTGAATCTGGCAAAGGCATGAATGGCATTTAGACTAAATTCCTAGTAGCTATGTTTTGCTATACCTGTCCGCAAAGGATGGCTGTTGAGGGACACCAACCCAGAAATTATCGACGAGATTGTAGCACATATCTCTGTCCAGGCCATAAATTACTAATTAAGTTAATAAAATTAAGCAACGAACATATTTTGAGAGTCAAATATATTAAAATGATTGAAGGAGTTCATCCCATTGTTTAGAATACTCAAAACCTGTCAAAATCTTGTTTGCCTTTAAACAAAACTCAAAACTTCACGGCCCGATGTAAGAAACACAATTTATGATTTAGCTCACGTATTAAGGATAATCTAAAGCAACGACCACCAACAAAAGATGGCAGCACTATATCCGTATATGTCTAATGTATTCTTATCGTTGCACGAAATTTCCTTGTTGCTCCTACAAATTCAAGCCTAAAGAGTTCTAACTTTCAGGGAAGAAAGTTAGAACCAATTTAAGAGCATGATCGATGGCGATTTTTCATTTTCGTTTTCCTTCATGGTTGAAATCGCTTCACTGTTGTCGTTAATATCAAAACCTATAACAATGAAGCTCTTTCAACAATGAACAAAAAAGAAAATTAAAAATCAGCATCGATCATACTTTTCAAATGATTATGAACTCTCTTCCTTGAAAGTTTGAACTCTCTAGGCTTGAATTTGTAGGAGCGGCAATGAAATTTTATGTAACAATAAAAAAATGCATTAGACATATACGGAAGTAGTGCTGCCATCTTTTGTTGGATATCGTTGCTTTAGATTAACCTTAAATACACATATTTAAGGCTCAATGGAAGTGGGTTTTCCCGCCTTTTACGTTTTACGTAAATTATTCAAAATTCATTGCAGGTGAACAAAATTTAATTTTCTCACAGACCAAAGTTCGTTTCGTCCTTCAATAATGAGTACAATTTCTTTTAATTAAATGCTTCTAGTAACTGCACGATTGTGTGCAGACACTTTTGGGACAGAATAATGTCCCAAAAGTGTCTGCACACAATCCTGAAGTTATTACTAACATTTTCTTAAAGCTAATTGAACTCATTATTGAAGGACGAAACGAACTTTGGTCTGTGAGAAAATTAAATTTTGTTCACCTGCAATGAATTTTGAATAATTGACGTAAAACGTAAAAGGCGGGGAAATCCCACTTCCGTTGAGCCTTAACGCACAACACATCTCTTGCTTTTGTTAAAGGGATTTTAAAAAAGAGGCTTGTGACTTAAAAAAATCTCTCATAGATATAACAACTAGGTGAAGAATTTCTAGAAAGGTTGTCAATTATTCACAGCAAAAAACATACTAAATAAATATATGCTAAAGTCTGTAACAAATGAAACTCATTTACTTTACATATAAATGTATTGTTGTTATTACAATGCTTTTGGAGAATGATAATCCTTTCATAGTATAAAGACTGGAGTCCTGCAAACCCAGGCCCGCACCAGCCAGTGCAAACTACTACCCCGTTTAGTTCTTTGTTTTTGGCTCAGTTTCCTGGGCTTTTAGGTCTATTGTCTAAAAGAAAACATCGGCCGGGCATCATCATAGCAAACGTTTTCCCTTTATTTTAATAATAGCAAGTTTATTTTAATAGTAGAGGTCTGCACGGGCCGGCCAGGCCTGGGTTTTCAGGACTCTTAAGTACAAACAAAAACTAAATTGCAACTTTGTACCTCAAACGAAATGTTTACTGTCCTAACGTAAAATGTGATTGATATACCCAAACGGTTTCATACAACGTACTTAACGCATAACGGAATATAATTTGAAACTTAATGTTGAAGTAATTGGAATCACGTAGTCCGAGGCTATAATAACGTACGTATTTAATGCAAATAAAATGATGTGCTAGTATACATTTTTCATAACATTTTTCATTGACCGCTTTGCCAACGAAGCTGAAATTAAACACAAACATGGCATAAAGCATCACTTTTTTATATATAAAAGTAGATAAATATTTGAATAAACAAATAAATATGTTGAAGTTTTTAATTGATTTCCTTAAGGATTTCTTTGACTACTTCACCTAGCACACAAGAGAATTCACTGCACTCTATATTTCATAAATACAATTACGCTCTATATGAAGTTGGGCTGCAATCAGATGAATCATTGCTATGTAATGCTTAGGTACGGAAACTTTGAAATAATCTCTCACAAGCTGCATTTGAAACTTTGTCTTGCTTTTTCCGATAGCGAGATTTACGTTTTGCCTGTCTCACCTGTTCGACTGGTTTTCACAAAACTTTTCACCGCGAATACTGTCAAACGCACACAATGAATCGCCATGTGAAGATGTAGTTCTTATTTGTCCGCAAGATGGCAACACATGTTCGCAAAATTGCTGCCATCAGTGGAGGATAAAGTGTACTACGTTCTAACTTTCTCTGTTCTACGGCGATCGGATGATAGGTTCTGAAGACGCTTAAGATTTTTTCGATTGCTTATTTTCGTGAATGGATCGATAAAAATGATATAATTTCGTGAGTTGTGCTCAAAATTCGTAGATGGAAGCAAAATGTCCAAATTTCGTGAGTTAAAAATTAGATTTTCACGAAGGGTGAACAGCCATTTATCTACTCCATGCGATTTCTTGAGTGTTTACAATTTTCGCGAATCGCGAAGTTCTACTGTCTCTAGTAACGCTCGAATATATATTTGATAATTCAGTCTGGTTACCATGGTGACGGCAGGTAGTTTAACATTCAAATGTGGTTCAAGTCTTAAGCATTGAGCCCCATCGGACTAAGTTTGAAGCGAGTTGGTCTGACGCGAATATAAGTTTTAATAAATGAATTTTGTAACTATGGAAACGATAACAAGCTGAAACATTTGGTGTGACTACGACGTGAAGAGTTGTTCACTCTACCAAAATACCAATTTAGAGGGAAATAATACCACTCGTTCTCACGTAATGCGTTAAAATATGTTTCCATTCAAGTGCCATGGAAACCATACTATTTAAAATTTATAAACCTCCTTCACCACACATTTCGTACATAATCTGTGTATAGTAATTACAGGTAGAAGCTAAAGACAGTAAATTTTATAATATACAGGACTTTTTACATGTGCTGTACTGCAAAATGTATTTTTAATGAAAAAATATCAAATTTAACATTTCTGGACTTCGTACTATCTTCAAGTAGAACCCGTCTTAACTTTTTTTTTACTCTACCCGTGGAAGAAGGACAAGATTGGCCTTACTCATAGTTCAAGGTACCGGTACCACTCTTGCATTCGTATCGAGTATCTGATGTTTTTTTAAATTTTGTTTAGGGACCCGCATTCCACCCCTGCCTCTTTGCATCCATTGCACAAGACAAGTTGTGCACTTTCTGGGACGTGCATCACGAGCAGATATTCGCGCTCCTTGCCTTCGGGCAGGCATGTCCCTAGAGATTCTTGGATTGCCGGAGTTCCGGCATTCCAAAAAGCTCCTGTGTTCCATCAGTCTGAGACTTCTGGGGTTGCGGGACGGGCTTTTGCCAGGCGTCCAGAATGTTCTCCTGACCTTAATATCATATATGGACCTTTTGCATGGGGGGGAACCCTTTCTACTTATATCCTATATATTTAGAAAAACAACAAAGAATCATAAAGCACATAACATTTAAGGAGTCAAACAAGGGGACAAGGACAGGACAAAGACAAAACAGGACAACACATAACTTGAGCTCTTCTTCGTACGGCTTCTTCTTCTTCTTCCTGTAACATGAAAAAAAAAACCAAACATAGGATTAGGTGCGCGTGGATGCGTTGGTAAATCCACAAAGTTTTTTAAGCCATCCCATTCCTGGTACTAACTGCATTTTCTTCTTGTTACAGGTTACTCCTTCTGCAGTCTCGTTTCAATTATTCCACACTTTACACAAAATTTCACTTAACTCACACACTCTCTTCTCACTTGTTCCATCTAGCCGCTTTGCTTCCAAGTTCCAGAAGATCAGCGTTTTTGCGCAATTATTAATTGTTATCTTTCCTTACTCGCTATATTATCCATCAGCACCTCTTCCATTCACACACTCACACACTTAGAGCGTCTCTTCTGACGGTTTCCGCCTCAAGGCGCTAGTTCTGCCAACATCCGTCCTCCTGCTCGAAAAAATTGGAACTGAAACTAACATGGCGGGGAGAGCAGTTCTCCCTTCAAACGGAGAAGAAGACTGATTCACACCAATCAGCAAGAAACACGAAACGAAGCATTGACTAGGGTCCAATCAAAAACAAGCACTAGATCCAAGTGAATGATGCGTGACTAACGAAAACCTGGATAGATAACGACGGAAAACCAAAGCAAAAATAAAACTAAACACGCTCAAATCGTGACTAAAACCAAAGAGAATGAGCTAAGGAGAACACACAGAAAGGAAACAGAACGTACTAAGAAAATAAAAGGGGAAGAAAAATTAAAAATGAAACAGCAACTAGGCTGTTACAACTTTCAGCTGAATATCCAATCGTTCCTCAATGCTCGGAAAAATAGAGTATAATCTTCTTCCTTTATCGGTTGCGTTCCATTGGTTCTGCCATGCCTCTACCACGATTGAATTGATTTCAGAAACGTTATCTGCAGGTCTATGTAGAATTTTAATTAATTTATCTTGGTCTTTCTTTTTTAGCCAATACATAGCGCCTCATTTCTTAATTTGGAGATGGAAGGGGGAACAGCCAGTGCGACCTGGAGAGCCTCAGTTGCAGTAGTTCTATAGTATCTGATGTAAATATACACATTAATAAGATCATTCAGAAATTAGATGCTATCTGATTATTGGAATAATTTCAATATTCAAATTGACCGAGCCGCCGTAGATCAGTGGTAGAGCGTTGGTGTAGCATTCGAGAGGTCGTGGGTTCGTTCCCAGCGGCCGACCATCCTGAGATAGGATTTTCCTGGGGTTTTCCTCAGTCACACCAGGAAAATGCCGCGATGGCACCTTCAACATAGGCTTTGGCCGACACCTTCTCACATACTTCCCCTCCCCTATCCTCGCATGAGTCTTACATGCCTAAAAACCATAAATAAAATTCAAATTCAATACCCAAATTAATTTTCAGTCTTACAATTCACCAGGAAAAACAAGCGTTTTAGTAAAGATAAATCAATATATTAGAAACAACAATATATTGGATGCTTCCGTCTTCTTCACCTGTTTGAAAATTTAAGTAACTGGACTAATCATGCTTTAAAATATGTGTTTCTGGGTTTATCGGTTGTATAATTGTGTTGAGCTATATTGGACCAGATTTATTTCCGTTTAACCAAAAATAGCTTATGGGGTGCAGACCAATAAGGTAAGTTAAATTGACACAGTATCGCATCAGAATGTAATTGGTTTTGACATCATTCTACTCGCAGTAAAGCACCCACCCCAACTTTGGGCACCATTTAATACCGATAATCATCCACTCTGCGCGCGTGCTGTGTATTACAGTACTCTTGAAAACTTACGGAGTTTGAAAGATTCTAATCCCTCTTATACATACAGTGGTTAAAGATAACAATTTCATTAAAGAAAAATGTTTATTTAGAGTACTCAAGTAAAAGGTATAGGAAAATTATTGGATATTTTATATATTTATTTCTCTTTAATACTTTATTTTTATCAGTAACATCCTCTCTACTCTCTCTATAGAAAATTATCACATAATTTATGGCGCCCGAACAGGGACTAAGTTATATATGGCACCCGAACAGGGACTAAGTCATATATGGCGCTCAAACAATGACTAAATTGTCATAAAGCTTCGGTGCGCGAAATGAACAACGGTTTGAAGGCAATTTATGATTGGTTTCACTTAATCAAATCTACCAATCGTGGAGTGTTTTTCTCGCAGCTCGCTATCAACCTATCTTCTGGCATTTCAAGTTATTCAGTATAGATAGCACCATAGAGGACTAAGAGTAACATCGTCTAGTTTAAACTACGAATTAGACACCAAGTTTCCAGTCTGTATATATTTTATGTGCTCTAGACCATCGTTTATAGAATCAATTTGCCTCATACGTGACGTCTTTGAAGATTCCAAGGATGTTGAAGGATAGGCCAAAAATTTAAAAATCTGAATCCGAACAAAACGCCAGTCCGCTCTCTTGGTGTGCCTAACCAGAATTTAGGAGAGTGGTAAATACTCAAAGCAGGGTGTATCCTCCCTCGTTTTTCTTTTGCAAAATGCGAAAAATATTCCGATTTTGCGAGGAAAAACTTCGTACCATTTTCGCAAAAGAGCTGCGCATGGACTATTATCTTCCCTTTTATTTTCAATAGTGGTCTTGCAGCTGCTTCGAACGTTTTATTTCCTTGATCAATAGTCGAAACACTCCCTTAATCTGAAAAAAGTGGCTGACTCATAATCCGTTTACCGCTTCAGGTGCAGGAAAGCGTAAATTTACACGAATTTGGAATTACTTTGTCATTTATCGCTTTCACAAGGGTGTTTTATACAATGATAAGGTCACTTATTACCATGAAGAAAGAAAGCTAGATATTAAATGACCATCGACCACTTGTCGCAGTTTAATAATAAGGAAGGCCGTTGAGTAGACATTTTTGAAAATTAAATACGTGTCGAAAGAAAACGCTGTATTGTTTTGTTTACGTCAAGTGCGAGCTTAGAAGACAAGAACAATATTCATACTTAAGTTTAAATATATACTTACTTGATGTTTAGTAATCAATATCATTACTGTTCTGCTGAAGACAGCAGGATCTTTAAGGCAAGTTTATCTCTCTCCAATACATCCCTTTAAATGCTTCGTAAAACCTTCCCTGTTTAAGCCCTACAGCCCCTAAATAAAAAAAAAAACAGAAATATTGTATAAATCAAATGCTTACCCCTTGTTTCAAACTAACACCATCTGACTTGAAGACACCTAAAGAAACCTTTAAATTGTTAACACTTCTAAGTGGAGTTTCGCAAATTTGCTATTTTTTTGAAATATCAATTTAAACCCTGATTAAAGTTATAGTAATTAAGTTAATCCGTGAAAGTAATAGAAACTTTCATTCAACATGCTAATTTGTCGATATTGAAAACTACTATGAAGTTAAATCCATCCAAGTAATTCTTATTTGGTGGCAGTTTTCATACTCTTCGTCGTCTCCTGATTGTTCATACCAAAATGGCGGATTGAAATTGTAACGTTCGAATCTAGTATTTTTCAACTTTGGCCTACCCCGTAATTCTAACATCCCTGGAACTTTCAATAACGACACCTGTGAGATAAACGTTGGCTCTAGAGCAGGGGTACTCAAACTGTAGTACGCGTACCACAGGTGGTACACGGAAGATTGTTAGGTGGTACGCCATAAAGTTTATAAAAAAATATTAGACATAAAATAATAAAT
Organism: Lepisma saccharinum; assembly: GCA_022664845.1. Lineage (NCBI taxonomy): Eukaryota > Metazoa > Arthropoda > Insecta > Zygentoma > Lepismatidae > Lepisma > Lepisma saccharinum. Next base: position 7,925 of record JAGDQP010021244.1, on the reverse strand, counting down.
GTCGTCTGATTTAAACAGTATGCCGAATCCATAGCCAGTATAAACGTTGCTTTATTGGAGTAACGTCTGTCATAAATAGATAATATTACTTTTCATTGAGAACAGAACTAAACTATTTAAAAGAAATAAATTAACTTTTGGTTCATATCTTTTTAAAAATATTTACTTCCTTATATTTCTGTTTCATTGTATTATTCAAGGTATCGTCCTAGCATTTGCCTGGTGTGATCGAATAAAATCAGCGAAAACCTAATTCAGGATATTCAATACCGTTGATCTATCCTAGTACCTCTTGGTCACAAGACAAGGACGCTATTAGATGTTCTGCCTCATCGGTTTAATTACTGGTAATATAATCATGCAATTTAAGTATCAGCTTTGAAACTTCCATCTTATTATTTGGTGGAACGGCGAAAGTATGAATTTTGGTTTAGTGGTGCGCAAGCTTTGAATCACCCTGCTCTAGAGTACAGAAGGACAGAGTATTGCATCTCCAACGTGGCCAACGTTCTTGAATTATTTTCTCAGGTAATGATAGCAAGAATATGTGAATCCTGGGGATGCACTTGTGCCACGTCAAAAGTGATTCAAAATTTAGAAAAATACCAAAAATCATTTCTGGGCTTTGCGTGCAGAGGAAACTTCAATATCTGTCATAAACAACACTTCGGTATACCACCGTGTCGTATGAATGAATCAAATTATGATGGATATTTTATCCCGGTAACTTTTCCTCCATTTCATAAACCATTTCCTGTAAGGATTTGTAACCTCAAAGCGAGACATAACTTATACCTTGAAGCGAGTCTCTATCATACTTTGCAACAGAAAGTGGAAAGTTATCAGTCATATTGATCTTCAATTTACATTGAACTATAAGAAAATATATTTTCTTGTGGCTCATGTCCTTTTTTACACGGTCACATTCCAAATATTCGCAAAATGTCTTGTTTCTAGGCTCTCTACCTGATGATACTACGCATTTCTAGTGATGTAGTGTTGTTGACTGCAGCGCCTCCAGTGGCAAGAAAGAAGGTAAAAGGAAAGACTTTTCAAACTGTGACGTCATTTCTCTTCATCCCTAATTAAGTTTTGCTGCTAAACGTATTCTGTTTTATGTTTTTCTTTGGATGCCCTGTTAAATGGTGCTAAGTAATTTCAGAACTCGAATTCACAAAATTCTAATAACCCCTTGTGACGTGCTTAAAAGCCATAAATAAATGTTATTCAAATTCTTATGGATTAACAGGTACATTATCAACTTTAATGAAGAAACGATATCTTACATCGAAAATGGAATTTACTAAAATATTTCAGTAGTTGTTGTGTTAATCAGCTATTTTCATGTTAATTGTAGTTGACTTGTTAAGAGAGATAACGTAGTTTATTCTTCTTGCAACGCTTGTCTGGTCCTTAAAGGAGTCAGGATACTCTCTTCTGATATTCTATGTCTATTTGGCATTTTATGATGTAAGAACTCAGAACAATTTTCTAGAACAGCGCAAGATTCAATAGACAGTCACGATTGACCTTCAGCGTCATCTATGGAGCATCATTTCAAAATTCTTGGCAAATGTATTCCACGAAAGAAATAATCAAAAAGTGGTTATTTATCAATTAAGTTGGATTCCACTTGTACGCCCATTATCAAATCTGGAATGAGTTCTATAAAAAGGAATTAAAAGGGAATAATACCCGTCTCTATATTAGCTATCATTCCGGCTCTCAGCTGCAGAAACAAAGATAAATTTCAGAAATATTCCTCGGTCATACTAGTTTACATAATCTAAATATGAAGTGCATGTCCTGTCATTGATTCTTGCATTTCTTGTTTGTTTATTTAATAACAGGAAATTGATGAAGTCAATAACTGAAGCATTCCACCAAATAACACTGTATGGCAACATTCAGCAGATAACGTGGCTTCGCTGCGGTTCAACATCTTTCTTGCACAAAACACATACAGCATTGTTCTGTTCAGAGACCAGTTCGCCAGCATATACTAGTACTTTCTCTTGGCCAATAGCGAGGCAAGCCTTTCAATAGAAACACCAAATTTGATATGAAGGTGTAGGACCATGAGTAGATAAAGGAAAAAAATCCGACATTTTGAAAAAGTCACCTAAACTGCTGCAGCTACACACATCAAACTTGGTATGAAGGCACATTATCACTAGTAGGTTACTAAAATGTTACACAATGTATCCAAAGACGCCATCTTGGTTCCAAAATGGCGGAACACAAAATCCATTTTCCACATCGTTTGAGCTAGAGATACGTTATTTGACATCAAGGTGTATTATCACGAGTAGTTTAGGAATATATTACAATATTTGGAGAAAGTCGCCATCTTGGATCCAAAATGGCCACCCAAATCCCATTTTCCACACGGTTCGAGCTAGAGAAATGAAATTTGGTATGAAAGTGTACCATCACAAGTAGGTCACGGCAATATAGAAACACGTTTTAAAAAGTCGCCATCTTTAATCCAAAATGGCTGCCCAAAACCCATTTTCCAAACCACTGAAGCTAGAGAAATGAAATTTAGTATGAATGTGTATGACCAAGAGTAGATTACAATAAATGGGGAAAACGTCGACTATGAGAGCGCAGCCCCCCGGGGGTTGGAGGCAGATCGGCAGCAAGAGGAAACAGTACCCCGGAGAGCCTGGTTACGATAAAGGGGCGCAGCCTCCCAGAAAACTCTGTACAGCTTCCCTAGAAAAGTAAAGGGAATCGCCATACTACGTATATTACCCCATGGTCACTGAGTCACTCACTCATCAATATTCACAGACCAAACTACTAGAGCTAGAAACACCAAATTTGGTATGAAGGTGTATGATCAAGGCTGGTAAAGGAAAAAATCCCACAGTTTCAAAAAGTTGCCATCTTGATCCAAAATGGCAGCCAAACCCATTGTTTTATAGAATACAGAGTCTAAACCGCTGGGGCTATTAAATTGAAATTTGGTATGAGGGTACAACATTGCTACTAGATTACGAAAATATTACCAAATTTCTCCAAAGACACCATCTTGGATTCAAAATGGTGGACATAGAAATTCATATTCCATACCGTTTGAGTTAGAGATACGAAACTTTGCTTAAAGATGTATCATAACAAGTAGTTTATTAAAATATAACATTTTGAAAAAGTCACAATCTTGGATTCAAAATATCATTTCCCACACCATTAAAGCTAGAGAAATTAAATTTTCTATGACGTACCATCGCGAGTACGTCACAACAATATAATAAAACATTAAAGAAGTTGGAATTTTAAATCCAAAATGACCGCCCAAAACCCGTTTTCTAAACCACTAAGGCTAGACAAACGAAATTTGGTATGAACGTGTAGCATCACTATTAGGTTAAAATAAGTGGGGTAAACCTCTCGAAGGGGGGCGCAACCCCCTTCCCCTTCGCGGAGAGGCAGATCCTCACGATGCAGACGCATTCCATTAGGTAGATGCTACGATAAAGGAGGGCGCAGTGCCCCAAAAAGAACAAGTTGGGAGCGCAGCTCCCAGCGAAGCAAAGCGAGTCAAATATATATATTTGTCCCCATGGTCACTGATTGACTCACTGACTGACTGATCATCATTATTCCCAAGCCAAACTACTGGAGCTGGAAACACCAAATTTAGTATAAAGGTGTAAGACGATGAGTAGGTAAAGAAAAAAATCCGACACTTCGAAAAACTCGCCATCTTGGATCCAAAATGGTCGTTAAACACATTGTTGTATAGAATACACAGCCTAAGCGGTTGGGGATACTAAAATGAAATTTAGTACAAAGGTACATTATTACTATTAGGTTACGAAAATATTACAAAATGTTGCCAAAGACATCATCTTCAATTCAAAATGGCGGACCTCAAAAATCCATTTTCCACACCGTTTGAGCTAGACATAAGAAATTTGATATGAAGGTACATGATCACTAGTAGTTCAGGAAAATGTTAAAAAATGTTGAAAAAGTCGCCATCTTGGATGCAAAATGGCCGCCAAACCCATTATTGTATAGAATACACAGCCTAAGATGCCCAGGAATACCAAGGATACTCTGGTACTCAATGTGATAGTGACTGAATGCACCTCAGAGGGCCAGACATGGGAACACTGCGAGAAAAGCCTCCAGTGTCCTGGTTGAGATGTGGACCGGGTCAGTCCGATTCGTAGTCAGACACACTACGGCGACTCATCATTATCAATAAATGCACTATTTAAATATTTCCAAGAACATGACTAATTTCTCACTGAGCTGCCGTAGCTCAGTTGAAAGTGTTGACTATACATTCGGGAGGTCCTGGGTTCGATTATCGTTATAGATATGTCCGGAGTTTTCCTCAGTTCCACAATGTAAATACCAGGACAGTATCATCATCTCGCGTCCTGGCCGAAACCTTCCCACATCCTTTCCCTTACACCATTAAAGTCAAACCTGAGTCAAAGATGCAAATAAATAGATTTCATTCAATTACTGATTTCTCCATTTGTTTCATGTATACTTCCGATGGGTACACTCTCAAGTTATTGAATCTTTTTGTTTTCTTTGGAAAGCGGGGAATGGAAATGGAATCAAGATATGTTATCAAATACGCTTTAACATATGCATTTAGTTGGTAGCCTAAATTCATTTTAAATCGTTATAAAATATACATTATTGTATAATTTACCGACTTTAAATGAGGTCTATGTTTCCAGAGAAAGGGAATTTGTTTGTCTGTCTGTTGTATGTGTTCCTGATTTAAACTTAACCTCTGCTAATTGTATATTCATTTACTAGCCTATATCTACTGCCGTGACATTGTTACAAGTGATCTAAAAAGAGACTCATCAGTGTTAACACTCATGAGAATTTTTGTAAAATTCAAAGCTAGAAAACAGCACCTAGATTATGAAAGTTAGGCTATGTTTGTGACCAAATGTATTAAAATGACAGCATTATAAAACATAATTTATTTATTTGTAATACACTGGGGAAAATAGTGCTGCCATAACACTCACGAGAAGCAATTAAAAATACGTACCATCCATGTTTTAGAAGTTTCTAGTAGAGTAAAAAACGTGTATCACAATTCACAAATTTCTGAACTCTGACTGATGATAAGGAAACAGGAAATCATTATTATCTCGTCTGGCTTTAGTACCAGATTTCAAACAGAGATATTTGGAAATAAACGGTAACACTCATAAGAAATTTTAGGGACAAACATGACGATTATTTTCCTAAAAAAAAAAAAAAGTTTGCCTTTGTCTTTATAAACCTCAATATGCATGATAATAACGCAATAAATTTACGTTTAATATTTGTTACCTTTAACATCCAAAAACTGCATTTACAAACACACATTTTTCAAACCCAGGACATACAAAGTTTGGCAACACACTCTCTCTCTCCAAAATCAAATTTCTCAAATGAAGATCACTTCACAAATTATTTCAGGTGAAAATTTTCCTCCCCGCTCTGACGTCACGTATTTTCAGCCCCTCTCATCTGCTTCAAGTGGTGGTCATAGCGCGACCTTCTCAAGCAAGGAAGAAGTAGTGGGTCAAGTGACCTTGGGAAGGAAGCAAGGAAGGAAGGAAGTATTAACTCGAACATTTTTTTATTCGCCAATAATATCACTTGTAGCTTCCGGACTAGACAAATATCAATTTGCAATGATTTTATGGAAATCTAACTGCTAGTGAGATATTCAAAATTTCATGTTAAGAAATTTTGCATTGCAATCCAAATTTAATCTCAATTCTTATTTATGACCATAAAATCTACAATAAATTTCATAAACATTACAAATAGATATGAAGATTTTTATTTTTGCAATTTGGATTATCTACAATGTTGAATATTTTGTCCTAATTCTACAATATCGAGAAGAATCTACAATTAAAAATTTATCAACACAATGAAATTGGTGTCATAATTTGAGACTTGAAGATAATTTCTTTGTCATCTAGAGAACAAACTAAGATTAATATTTTCACCTAATCCCAGATCTTGAATTTTGTAACTAACACATCCAATAGATTTTATGTGCTGATGAGAATTCCAAAATTTGGCTAAATGTCTTGGATTACCTAATACATCTCCTTGCATTATACATAACTCTACGAGATTTTTAGAAATAAGTCTTTTGGACAGCGACAACAAGAAATTCTCATCTTCAGCCAAGATATTACAAAAGACAATCTCGCGCAAGGATACAGCACTTTCTAGAAACATTTCAACAGCGTCAGAATTTACATGGTCACCCAAAGTGACGTATTTAAGTTTGGACATTGGTATAGGAATTCTGACATCGTCCCATATCACTGTATCTGACCACACGTACAATGACTCTAATATTGGACAATTCTTCAGCAAGAAAGGGAGTGATATATGTTCGATATTTGTGGTGAGTATCAACTCCAGTCTTGTTAGGTTTGCTGCACATGACGCGAAATGTTGTTGACATTCAGCATCAGAGAACGAGACAAGTGGGTAGTGGAAAGACAGGCTGAGAAACTTTAGAGAATGGAAAGTGTTCTTAATGATTTTTAATCGATTTGGTGTTGTATCCCATAATGTCACATTTAGTAAATTCCAATTTGGGAATTCGAATTTATCACTGGACAATTGATATCTCTTCTGAACCAGTTCAATTAGGTCATCAGACTCTGTCCCTATATCCTCCAAATTATCCACAAAAGTCAGCAAAGTGACTAACCCTTTAACTGTGACGTAGGTTCCTTGAAGAGTGATAGCTCTCAAAGTGTGACAAACTTTGGTTCTGTAGTTAGAAAAGCAACAAACGTGGTTTAACTTCTCATGGTCTTTACAAGGAATGGTTACGCTTCTTGTTGCTGGTGGTGCAGATAGTAACGGATCTGTTCCGGAGTTGTAATTTGCCGTCGAAGCACCAACACCTTCACTCCTGCATTCCACACTCTGAGTAAGTAAATAAAGACCTTTATCGGTTATTGATGAATAGGAAACGTCCAATCCTTGAAGATGATAGCATAATTTCCCAATTGTACGCAGAGTACTGTCTGTGCACAGTGTTGGAAGACCAATCTGGGTGATCAAATTGCTTTTGGTTATCAGGGCTCTAAGCAACAATTCTATTCTTTGATTTCCTTCAACACATCGTGTAAGATATGGTAGTTGTAAGACTTTAAAAGAATTGGATTCTTCAATAAGATATTCGATAAACTCCTCCACATAAACATGTGAGTAATAGTATTTGTAGCCACATAACAGATGGTCCATTTCTGGTGACAACAGACATTTCACTAGCCACAGTGTTAGTGGATACTCTGCAGCGTTTGCTTGATGTGGTTGTACTTTTGGAACAAATACCAAAGCGTCTTTCAGTAGTTGGTAACGAACCATGTGTGGCAAATGATGAAAATATTGTTTCAGTGTTGTCAGTTCGTCTTTGACTATGATGGCGCTGTCACAAGCTGGTAGCCATGTTTTAAGTAAACGATGGACCAATTGGCGACTCAAAAGTAATTGTAGTGTTTTAGGTTGACGTACTAGAAGCATTGTTGAACTTTATGCTGACGTTTTCTTCTTTTTTTTTCTGCGAATGAAACAAGGAAAAGATTCATATTATGTTAGAAATGCATGAATAGTGTTAACACATGACCTACTACTAGGAATTTTTAAAAACCTCGATATGTCTCCTGTATCTACGATTTTTTTTCTTTTCTACAGGTGGTAGGTATATGTATGATACTTAAATATCAATTGAATTCTTCTACATATTTCTTAATATTGCATTTTTGAAATTCTGTGTTGGCAGCAGGAAGGTATCCAGAGGACGGTCGGTCGGTGGGTTCGGACTTTCTTTGAAACTCGTAACATCTATGCAAAAGTGTTTGAAACTCCTCGACTAATCTGAAAATAAATTTCGCATACATGCCTGCTTGACA